>PVKZ01005479.1:0-52426 GCA_004027375.1 Macroglossus sobrinus | reverse complement strand
TCTTTCTTTCTTTCTTTCTTTCTTTCTTTCTTTCTTTCTTTCTTTCTTTCTTTCTTTCTTTCTTATGAATCTATTGGCAGTGCTCAGATGCGGATGGAGAGAGAGCAGTTTTGCAGACCACCACGCTGCAGAGGTTTCCAGCTGTACAGTGAGAAATTCAGATTTGGTATTGTTGACTAGGATGATGACAGCGAGAAAAGAAAAAGAGAGTTGCTTTGAAAGAGATTTGCAGAGGAAGAATTAATGTAATTTCCTATCTGATTGGATGGAGAGACAAAGGAGAAGAAAGATAGCACGAGGTGTTCCAGCTGAGGCCCTGGGAGAATAGTATTTCTGTTATAAAAGAGGAAATCAAGAGACTTGGTAACAAGATCTCATTTTAGATACTGTTTTGTTTAGTTGTCTTTTGATTGCACTAATGGCAGAGTTGGATTTGTTCACCAGCAAGAAGATAGAAATGTACTATTTTATGTTCTGAATCTACAGCTCCTGTGATATTTTAACGAAAATGCTTGTTATCTATTCACAATTATTTCGTGGCTGGCTTAGTATCTTAGCTGTGGGGTGGGAAAAAAATGTTAGAGTACCAGCTCTTTACTATTCATGAATGTCTTTTTCTTTTTCTTCTCATTTCTTAGAATTGCATGTGTGTGTGTGCATGTGTGCGTGAGAGGGGGAGAGAGAGAGACAGAGAGACAGAGAGAGAGAGAGAGAGAGAGAGAGAGAGAGAGAGAGAGAGAAAGAGAGAGAAAGAGAGAGAAAGAGAGAGAAAGAGAGAGAAAGAGAGAGAAAGAGACAGAGAGATTTGGGCAGCCATGTTCATCCCTGGCCACAAAGGAAGAGGCTGTGCCCTTACCCTGCAAACAACAGGCAGTTAATTAGGCATCAAAGCCCCTGTAAAAAGAACTTAGCATTTAAAGGAATCACAGCTCCTAGCCGATGCTTTCAGAAAAGACACTGAAAGAAATAATTATAAAAGAATTATTAATACGAGTTTTTCAGCTGTGAGTTTCTTTCACACCTACTGCCTCTTCATGGCCTCCACATATTAAGTGTAAGTTAACCAAACCTTGGGGAATATCACTCATTCTTTCTCTGCCAATAGGAAAGCAAAGGAGAAGGAGGTTTAATATTTATGGGCTGGCTACCATCTGTTTAACTCCTTATGTTTATGAGTACATTTAATTCCCACAACTTCAAGAAGTAGAGATTATTATTTCTGATTTACGGATAAGAAGCCTAAGCTTTGCAGAGGTCGAAGGATTTCTCCGAGGCTCCATAGAGCACGATGGTGTTGTGGGTATTCAGACCCAGGCCAGTGTGACACCATAGCCAGAGCCCTGAAGCTTTAAGCCATTTTGAAAATTGTAGCTTTATTCAGATGAGAGGACTTGGACTATCTGGCCTCTTTAGAGCCAGACTTCATAATGAAGTTTGCTAAATGACAGCCTCTCTCCAGCAAGATTTTAGCAGATCTTCCTCCCTTCCTCCTTCCCTCCCTCCTTCCCTCCCTCCTTCCCTCACTTTCCTTTCCTTTTCCTTTTCCTTTTCCTTTTCCTTTTCCTTTTTCTTTTTCTTTTCCTTTCCCTTTCCCTTTCCCTCCCCTGCCCTCCCCTCCCCTCCCCTCCCTCCAAAACATTATCTTTGTTTCATGGGTTAAAATTTATATACTCTGCTGGATGGTGGCAAAATTTCACCATGTTGGATTACTATTTGTTGATCTGTTTTATAATTAGGTGATTCTAAGACATATCTAATACCAATGATAGAAATGGTTATATTTCAATAAATATGCTGAATATACATATGTATATGCACATATAAACATGTATACATTATATATATATGTATGTATGTATAATCAGTATTTGCCACTAGTTATCTGCTTAGCCTCAGGCAAGACTTTTCATCTTGCTAAGCTTCTTTTTCCTTTTTTTGGGTAAAGATAATAATGGAACCCACCTCACAGAATTGTTGGGTCCACTGAATACTGTGTGACGCTGTTGCCTAGTGCCTGGTACACAGTAAGCACGCAGTGCCTGTCGTCAAAAGTTGAAATCATGCATACATCTTATTGGAATATTATATTTCTGTTGCTTACTGTTTCACATGTGTACTTACTTTCCTAAACTATGATTTATTAGTAATTCAAGTCTACATTTACCTTCCTGTCTTTGAAGAATTCACTACTACCCTCAAATAGACAGTCCTTCCTCACGTTGTCATCTGGTATCCACGCGATCAAAGGCCACTTCTGTTCCAAAGGGGGCTGTGCTGAAGCATCTTCATTGCCATTGCAAAGCACTTTGAGGTCTTTTAGGATGAAAGAAAGGTGTTTTCTATAGTATTATTGCCATGTGGCATTTTGTGTCTGTTTTGTACCTACGGTTTATGTGACGACAGTATGGCATTCCTGCCAAAGTCCTCAGTACTACACTATAAGACCTGCTTGCCAAAATAGTGTCAGGCTTCATTGATTTGTAAAGTTCTTCGGGACACTTGGATTTAGTGTATCCTATTGGTAGAAAATACTGTTATTAGCACTCCAATTATTAAACCCTTTTAGTGTCTCTTCAAGTATGAGAAGACGTTTTCCTTAAATATGTGATTCAGAGAGCTAGTAATTGCGGCATCAGGATTGCTTATTAGAAGAGCATAAAATACTTCTAAATGTGCTCAAGGATTCACCCATTACAATCTGTAGGAAGAGATTAGGCTCAAGAAAAGGTCCATTTCTATTCCCAAATCCTTGAGCACATACGTCCTGATCGAACACGATAACGCAGGTCTTAGATTCTCTCAGCTACTTTGTTTGGGACGCAACATAAAGATATTGAATGATCGGGAATCTTTTTGAGCAACTCCATATTTCCTCTAAAAGGGGCATCTCCAAACATACAAACAAAAAATGCTTTCACTGGCTTTCAATTTCTCTGTATCAAACCATAGGATTTTAGAGCTAAGAGGAACCTTGAAAAGTAATAAAAATTTACTTGAGCTTCTTTATTTAACAATGAAGGGAATTAAGGGTAAGGAGCATAGATCACTGGTGTTTAAATCTAAAATGTGTTCTTAAGTCTTCTGAACCACGGTATCAATACTCTTGTCTTAACACTATCCAGGTTATTATCACAGGGAACTTATGTTTTGTGACTCGAACATGTCACTTTTAAACTCCCGAAACCAAGAAGTCTCAATGAACTAGAAACAGTTTCCACATTTGAGAAAAAGCAGAAAACAGTAGAAAGTGGGAGAATCAATTCAATACACCTGTTTAAAATAACAAAAATACATAGAATTACCTAGAGAGAGTACAACTTTACCGTGTAATCATTCAGAGTGATACACACTAGGACTGACTTCAAGGTAAAGAATATTTGACTCTATTAAAATGTTCTGAAAGCTTTTCAGTAAGTCTCCCCAGTTTTTCTCTGAGTTCAATGAACCAAAATATCATACTTCCTCAGAACTCTGGTTAATAGACATGTTTGATAATGGCTTCTTTAAATTGAAAAGTTCACACCCTAATTTTTGATATACTCTTTAAAAGGATGTAAAAAATAAAACGTGCTACCAGTGCTACCCATTAGAGTCAACTGATAATCTTTACTTACCTATTTTTCCTTACGTTAAGTGCTCATGTATAATTTCTTTATCTGAAATTACAAACATTGACCACATCCGTGGGGCACTAAGACACCAGGAGTACAAGCAAATAAACATAAAACGACACAAATGGACTTGATCAAAGTTAAAAGCTTTTGCGCATCCAAGGACACTATCAAGAAAGTGAAAAGACAACTTACAGAATGGGAGGAACTATTTAGTGTCCAGAATATATAAAGAACTCTTAACAAATATACAACAAAAAGACAATGAAGATATGAGCGAAGGACTTCCATAGACATTCTTTTCCCAAAGAAGATACAGAAATAGCCAAAAAACACATGAAAAATATTAAATATCACTACTCATTAGGGCAATGCAAATCCAACCCTCGGTGAGATACCATTTGACACCTACTAAAACAGCTACAATCAAAATAGTGGGAAACAGCAAGTATAAGAAACTGTACCTTCTTCATACATCGCTGTTGGGAATGTAAAATGATGCACCCTCTGTGGAAAACACTTCGTGTTTCCTCAAGAACTCAACCATAGAATCACCTTTTGACCCAGCAAACCACTCCAACACACATACTCCAAAGAATGGGAAAGAGGTGAGAAACAAAACTTGTACACGAATGTTCACAGCAGCATTATTTACAATAGTCAAAAAGTAGAAACAGCACAAATATCCATAGCAAATGAATGGACAAATAAGATGTGATACATACGTGCAATGGAATATTATTCAACTATATAAAAAAATGAAGTTCTCGTACATCCTACTGTGCGGATGAATCTTGAAAACATGCTAAGTGGAATAAGTCAGACACAAAAGGGCAAATACTGTAAGATTCTGCTTAGAGGAAATATCTAGAAGAAGCAAATTCATGGAGATAAAAAGTAGATTCGAGGCTACCAGAGGCTGGGAGAAGGGAGAAGTGGCAAATTACTTCTGAATGGTACAGAGATTCCATTTGATGAAATGAGAATGTTTCAGAACTAGACAGAGAGGATGGCTACACAATACTATGAATGTACTAAATGCCACTAAGCTGTGTACTTTAAAACGGCTTGTATGTTATGGAAATTTCACTTTAATAGAAAAGAGATCATTAAATTGTCAAGTTATGTGCCAGCCTAAAATGAAAAAGGGAGGTTCACAGATATGTCACTCAATATTGTAAGAATTGCAGGAAAATTTGGGTTCTAAATATGTCTTAGATTAAGACTTAGAAAATAGTAAGCATTCTTTTTTTATAAGGACAAAAGCCTTAGGCTAAATGACGACTAATCTACTTAAAGTAGTAGAACTGCGGTAACTGAAAGTACAAACAACTGCAAAATTAAGAATATCGCTCTGACAGCTTGAGTGGCGTTTTACTGCGTATCTGCTTGCCAATGAAAATGTGGGAACAGTTAAAAATAGACATGGCGACGGAAACATAACAAATGCTAGGCACATGTCTGTAATAAGACGGAGGTTGAATTATAAAGATAAGTTCTTTTCATTGTTTACACTAGTATTTATTCCAGTCCTATTGAAATAGGGATTAATATTGTGCTTAATTTGACAAGAAATTTAGTAGTTATTAACTAAATATTTGGCGATAGGATGTGTATTGGCTGAGCACAGAATTTAAAGCGTGTAACCAGCTCAGAGCCTGCGTGATTTAACTTTTCTGAGCCTCAATTTTCTCAGCTGTAAAATAGAGATAGCAGCTCCCTTCTCCGCGTGTGTGTGGAGCATAATAAGAGATTATTTATGAAAAACAGATTGCCTGGCACAGAGCAAACAGTTATTACACATTTGCAGGAAGACCCTCTATATCCTAAAGCTATCTCAATGAGGTTTTTTGTTTAATATTTGAACCATGTTTTAGACTTTGGGGAGGAGGAGTGGGAAGAGGACTTACTAAATTTTTTTTTAAGCCTATAGCACCTGGTATTCCTAGGTGGTCTCCCATCCAAGTGCTAACCAGGCCCGAACCAAACTTACTAAATTTTTAAAACTGGGAATCTTTCATGAAAAGTACATTGGAGCTTTGAAACTAAACATGAGTCTTTTCTATGTTTTAAGGAGTGGGCTACTCCATATAACATTCCTTATACAGTTAAAGATTATCATAAAGGGTTGTCTCTAAATAAGCACATCCTTATTGCTGTTCCTCATGAATGTGATTTTCTAATTATTTAATCATCTAAGAAGATACACTACTGAAATTGGGAATTCAAAAATTAGACTCTTAGTTTATACCATAGATGGATTAACTCAAAATGAATCCAAGACCTAAAGCTAAGATTTAAAACTGTAAAACTCTTAGAAGAAAACATATGAGAAAAGCTTCACAACATTAGATTTGGCAACAGGCAATAAAAGAAAAACAGATATACTGGACTTCATTGAAATCAGAAATTTTGTGCATCAGAGGACACTTATCAACAGAATGAGTAGGTAACCCATGGAATGGGAGAAAATATTTCCAAACCATATATCTGGTTAGGAATTAATATCTAGTTTATATAAGAATTTCTACAACTCACAATGACAACAATAATAAAATGAACAACTCAATCAAAAACTGGGGAAATAGACATTCCTCCAAGGAAGATAGACAAATGGCCAATAAGCACACGAAAAGCTACTCAGCATCTCTAACCATTAGGGATATATGAATGAAAACCACTATGAGATAGCCCTTCACACCTGCTGAGATGGTGCCAAAACCAAAGGAACAACAGCAACAACAACAATGTGTTTAGAAGGAGGTAGAGAAATCAGAACCTTTGTGCCCTTGTGCGCTATCGATGAGAATATATAACGATGCAGCCCTCATGGAAAACAATATGGCAGTTTCCCAAAGGATTAAAAATAGAATTACTATATAATCCAGCAACTCCACGTCTGGATAGATATACGAACGAATTGAAAATTAAGACTCAGATATTTGTACACCAGTGTTCATAGCAGCATTATTCAGAGTAGCCACGAGACAAAAACAACCCAAGTGTCCATTGACAGATAAATGAATAAACAAAATGTGATGTATACATACAATGAACGAACATTATTCAACATTAAAAAGGAAATTCTGACCCATGCTATGAGATGGATGAGCCTTGGAGACATGTTTTGTGCAATAAGTCAGTCACAAAAGGATAAATTCCATATGTGATTCCACTTATATGAGGTACCTAGAGTAGTGAATTTCATAGAGACAGAAAAGAGAATACCGGTTGCCAGGGTGTAGGGGCGGGGTATGGGGAGTTATTGTTTAGTGGATGTGGAAAGATGAAAAAGTTCTAGAAATGGATGGAGGTGACGGTTGCACAACAGTGTGACTATACTTAATGCCGCTGAACTGTAGACTTAGAAATTATTAGATGATACATTTCATGTAATACATATTTTACCACAATGAAAAATTGAAGGAGATAGAAACATAACTAATAAAAATTCCAAAATTATATTTGTAGATGTCTACTTTTTCTCAGTAATTGATAGAATAAGTAGACCAAAAATAAAAATCTAAATGAGTCAAAGACCTAAAGATAAGACCTAAAACTATAAAACTCTTAGAGGAAAACATAGAAAAAGCTTCATGATATTAGATTTGACAGTAGGTGAGAAAATACAAAATACATAAATTGGACTTTATCAAATATGAATGTGGAGACCTGAAAATACAACTAGTAGCTTGACATAATTTATATTTAATATTCCACCTAACAACAGCAGACTATAAATTATTTTCATGAATACACAATATTTCACCAAGGGAGATGATTTCCTGAACCACAAACATAAATTCTCATCAAATTTAAAATGACTGAAAGTATACAAAGTGTATTCTCTGATTACAATGGAATTAAAATAAAAATCAAAACCAGAAAAATAGCTGGGAAATCTCCCATATATTTATAATTAAAAAAAAAAACTCATTTCTCCATAGCCCAAAGTTAAATAGGAGATCACCAAGAAAATGAGAAAATATTTTGAATTATATTAAAAAAATACAAATCAAAATTTGTCAGTGCAACAAAATAGATTCTTAAAGGAAAATTTGTACCATCAAGTATTTGTATTAGAACAGACATAGAATATGATAAGAATGATCTGAACTTCCACCTTAAGAACCTAGGGAAAAAGAAAAAATAAACCTAACGCAGTCGGAAGAAAATAATAAATATAAGAGCAAAATAAAAAAAATAGTGAAACATAAAGCTGGCTTGTTGAGAAGATGAACACAGTTGATAAGCCTGTAGCTGGACTGATGGAGAGAAAAAAATGCACAGATTATTAATATTAATACTACAGGGCCTGCACACATTCAGAGAATAATAAGAGAATATTAATATGTGGCTTCATTCATTGTCTAAAATGTCCACTCATGGTTTAGTTAATACATCCACAATCTGGTCAGCAGGAAGGAGGAGGGGGAATAAAAACATTTTTTTCCCCTTTTACAGATATTTTCCCCAAAGTTCTTTACCACACTTTGCTTACATTCTTCAGATTGTAGTCATCTAGCTGCAGGAGAGACCGGGAAACATATAGTTTTTTATTCCATGTATCAGAAGACTCGGCAAAAAGCAGAGTTTCTTTAAAAAGGAGGTATGGGCAAGTAGAAATCTCAGCTACACATAAGCTCACTCCTTTGAAGGTAAATTCAGATTGCTTCTGGACAAAGCAGGTCTTGGTTTATAGTTTTGTGATGAGAGAGATTGAGAGAGAGAGAGACAGAGACAGAGAGACAGACACACACACACACACACACAGAGAGAAAAAAAAAAGAATGAGAATGTGTGTGTGTGTTAAGATGATAAGAAAGTTAAGATGATTTGGAAAGACAAAGCATGAGAGGCCAAAGGCGTTGCTTATAAATGGGACATTCCTATTAAAAGATAAGCAGGGGCCAAAGGAGAGTAAAAGATAAAATAAGTTGAATATTTTTCATTATTAGTCGTCTGCCTGCCCCTCACCTTCCGACACTGCTTTCAAGCTGTGCTGAACTTCTTTCCCTTCCGTCCTTGCATATTCTGTTTTTTTCTCTTGGAACATATTTTCCTCATCTTTTAAATTCTCTCCCATGGTATTTTATCTGTCTTACTTTATCCGTGTTCTTGATTGTTCTGCTACTGTATGTTCTATAAGTACAGAAGCCATACCTTGTTCGATGCTATCATCCTGATAGTCCTGAATTATAGCAGGTGCACATGCGCGCGCACACACACACACACACACACACACACAGCCATGAATTAAAAGCATGCGCTCTTCATAGCTATCTGAGAGATCAGTCCCACTTCTCGTAAGTACATTATTGTAGTCACCACAAATGTGCAAGCAAAAGAAGTACATAAATCTGCTTTTCCAACCAAAAATTCAGTCTTAACTTAGGTGGCAAAACTCTTTGAAGTACACAACGCACAACTGTATTGAGAAAATGAGTCTTTGAGTTGGGGTTTAAAAGATGAACCGAGGGAGAAGAGGGGAGGGGAGAGTGCAATAGGATAAGGGGGCAGTCACATATGTGGCGATGGAAGGCAATTTCACTTTGGCTGGTGAGCACACAATGCAACATACAGATGACATATTATAGAATTGTACACTTGAAACCCATATAGTTTTATTAACCAATGCCATCCCAATAAATTTAACAAAGAATAAAAATAATAAAAACTCAAACTAGAAAAAATACAAATGTGAAAGAAAGGAAGAAAGAAAGAAAGAAAGAAGAAGGAAAGAAGGAAAGAAGGAGGGAAGTAGGGAAGGAAGGAAGGAGGGAAAAGAAAGAAAAAGAAAGAAAAGAAAGAAAGAAAGAAAAGAAAAAAAGAAAAAAGAGATAAAAAGAAAATAAGAAAGAAAATAAGAAAAAAAATTACGGTTAAGTCTTGCCACTTGTGAGCTATTTAGGTTCTGTTCAGTCAGCCTCTGCTAGCTGTTCATCAAAATCTCGTCTCTCTTTCTTTCTAAGGCACATGACTAGACTATATTTTTCAACTTGTCTTGTAGGATTTTCATGTGACAGTTCTAGCCAATAAAATATAAGTGAAAGATGTGTGCCACCTCCAAGCTTGGACAGTGAAAACTTGCAAGCTCTGTCATCTACCACCACATGTCCTTCATCATCCTTTCTCTCCCTTCTGACTGACCCAGATGGGCGCAATCATGGTGACACAATATTTGAGAGCTCTGTCTCCTGGGTAGTTCTAAGAACTCATGAAATCTTGTTATTTCTATGAAGCCTTTTCTTTGGAAGTGAAATTAAGCTTTCCTTGACCACTTGTACATTTCAGTGGTAGCCTTTCACTATATATGTACACACATAACCATCTTATACTGGATTAACTTGCATCTTTATATGCTTTTAAATACCAATTTATTGTATTCAGGTCATTCAGGGCATTCAATTTATAGTGTCAGTTTACAAAAAGCAAATATGTAACTTAGTAGAATGCATCTTACCAAGTTAGGTCACTGGTTGATACAGGTATATTCTTATGAAAATGCTATTAACAATGGCAGTAGTCCAAAACTGTAAATAAGGTCCAAAATGATTTAGTAATATGAAAAGTCACACATGGTGTATATATGTCTTAAAGAGCTCTTACACCTAGGCCTTAAACATAGCCACAACTCCACAAGCAAGAGAGGAAGAATAAAGAAATTGTAATTGCTGTTTCTTACAGGGAAGGATAACAACAACAAACAACAGAAATTCTTATAGACTTCTGGCATCCTTGGCTAACATTTCTTACCAGCCCCTGTTCTTGTTTCAAAGCATTCATAATGCCCAGAATATGTCTGTCTATTACGACTAATGAGCAGACTGAAGTTCACAGAGAGCTTAAACACATTAGTCATCTGCATTTGAATGCCTCCGCTGAGGATCGCGCATCCATTATTACATTGCTGAAGTGCATCTGTATAACTTCTAACAGTGAAAGGGATTAGGCTTTACTTATCAAACTTTAGCAGTCATCTGTGGCTTTTAAGTACTGTACAAGTCAAGGTATGCTAAAAAACAAAACTGACCATCCTAGAAGGTATGGGTGATAGTTTCTCAAACTGTTGCTCTCTATATTCTGACATTGTTCCTTTTTTTTTTTTTTTAGGTAGGAGTAACATAGTGTTACTTTTTATTTAAAACCTTTTACAAGCCAGACTAGAGTCTGAATAGGTACATTGTATTGCATTAGTATTTAATATGTGCTAATTAGCGCAGGTTATGAAGAATTAATATACTGCTCTCATGGGAGTTAGGATTAGGTAAATCTCTTTGTATGTTAAAACTTGCAAAGTTGCGTGCTATGTTTTAAGACACCCGAAGACAGATCATTCATTCATTCATGCATGCATTCATTCGGTCACATATGCTACAAGTGTTTTCAGGCTCCAACTAAGTGTCAGACACTGTGCTTGATGCTGGGGATACTAAGATGAATAAGACACGATCGCTGTCCCCAAGGAACTCAGTTAACTGGCAGAAACACAAAAAGAGTTCAGGGTCATAAATTATATGAAAATGAATATGTTATATCACACTTGAACATTTAATGCAGACTTCACTTACCCTTTGGCTGTATGTGTCAGCATTATTAAAAATGATTTTCAAGGTTTTGCTATTTTGTGGTCTCTTTAAAAATCAGATGAAAGATAAAATTCTTCCCAAATGGTCATAATTAAAAGCAAATGCACAGATAATTAATAAGTATATGATAAGAAATCACACAGATGTCATGGGAAAACACTAAGTTTTATCAAAACTAGTGTTTTTTTTTTAAAAAAAAAACCCATGTTAACATTTATTTTTCCTTCCTTCATTCATTCATTCACCAAGTGTGTTTTAATTTAGTGCTTACTAATAAAACTGTAAGCTCCAAGAGTCCTGTCCTTCCTGTCTGTGCTCATCCAGCGGCAACAATAGAAGCTTGATGTGTGTTTTATTGAATGAATGTAGAAAGAACTCAGGGCAACTTGCCAGATTCTGAATGTGTCCTGCTGAATGAGGGTGGCTTCTGCCCACACACAACTTAGAATCCATTCTAGAACCGGAGGTGATGTTATCTTTGGCATTTAAACACTCTCTCAAGAAAACTGAACCGTTCATCAAATGAAATGAATAAGATGTAAAAGTGACAATGGCAGCAGACTGTGGTGCTAAAATAGACTATAACTTTAAAATTTTAAATACAATTTATTTCCATTTTCATACATATATGCATGTGTACACATATACCTATATGAAAGAACTGACATTTATTATTATTATTTGCTCATTTTAGGGTTTTAGGGAGACTCCCAGCCATGCCTTACAAAGTGGAGGGTGGCCACCCATCCACATCCCAACCAACAGCCTCTTGGCTTCCCAGTCTGTTGCTTTTCAAAATGTCACTATCATTTTTATTCTTCTTATTAGAAACTCATACATCAGTGCTTCTGTTGAACATTCAGTCACACTTAAATAAAAATGACAAATTTAACACCAAAGATTAGGACAGTCAATGATACTTTGGATATGCTTACTTCCTTAACCATACCAAGACCCATTCTTTAAGCCTGACTCAAACTGGGATAGGCTGGAGATAGGTTTAAAATATCGATGTTTATTTTGAGAAGAACAAATACTATTCCCTGTGATAACTTAATATGCTGTGGCAAAATATAAAAGACAGTTGAAGCCTATTGTAGTGAATTTCTATATATCTATTTCAATATACAAAACTATTGCTACAAAACAATGCTAATGCCCACAAAACTTGTTCCTGTACAGAGTTCCACTGTAGTAAAAGTTATTGAAATAAAAGGTAGCCTCTCATAGAAAAATGTGTGTGGTTACGTACGAACAGCTGAATGGAATGCTATAAATGAAACATTCTTGCTAAGGCCACTACTTTCTTATCAAGAGTTCTGGATCTTAAGGAAGGACTTATTTGGTCCAAAATGGGATGCTAAGGTTTGTCGACACTACAGAAAAAGTCCAATTCTATGAATCAGTGGTGCCATCTGATCTGGCACCGATGAGGACAAACGGGAGTCAAAAAGGAAGAACTTCGCACTCAGGTTTGGAAGAGGTGAGTCTGGACCTCGCGGAGAAGCCAGCTGCGGATTCCACGCGGGGAGGACCACAGACAGTCCTCAGGTCATCAGCCCCAGTTCTCTTCTGCCTCCTAGTCCTGGCATCTTCAAGGGACTTCTTCAGCCGCTGGCGGGACATCGTGTGCGGACACTTGCTCTCCGGGGCCCCCCGAGGCCTTCGCAGATTCCAGGCGTTCAGTCGAGGCACAGAGCGTCCGGATCTCGGAAGGGAGAGCGACCTGTGGGGCGCCCGCAGGCTCGCGGGGTCCCCGCGGGGCGGCTGAGCGAGCCAGCGAGCCGCGCCGCGCAGCCCGAGGAAGGCAGCTCCCGGGCGCCAGGCCGCGCTTTGGCGGCTTTGAAAACTTTCCAGCGCGCGTGCCACGGCGGCGCGCGGCGGCCGGGCGGGCCCCACGCGGCCTGCGCCTCCCGCGGGCCACTTTCGGGCTTCTCGGGGCCGTGTCAGTCCCGCCGCGCGCGATGCGCCTCCCCCTGGGCTCGCGCTCGGCGAGCTCCCTCCCTCCCGGCGAGGACCTGCCCCGCGCCGCCGCGCCGCGCCCGCGCGCCCCGGACCCGGCCCCGGCCCCGGCCCCGCAGCGGCGGCGGCGCAGCCCCTCTCCCCGGACACCCCCGGGCGCCCCCGCCGTGCCAAATGGCCCGGCCGGGCCGCGCGCCCTGACGGCCGGCCGGCGCGGCTCCCACGGGAGGGCAGCAGGGGGCCCGCCCCGAGGGGCCCGCGGGCTGCTCGCCGCGGACTTCGCGCCCATGGTCCAAAGCGACCTGCCCAAGTCGCCTCCCCCAGCGGCGGCGGCGGCGGCGGCGGCGGCGGCGCAGGAGCTCGGGATGGAACTGCTGGAGACCGCGGCGCCCGCAGGGGCGCTGGCGGCGCCCGCACAGGTAGCAGCGGCAGCGGCAACGCGCCTTCTCCTTCCTTTGTGAGCCGCCGGGGCGCAGACCCGCTCCGCGCCCCGAGCCGCCCCTGCCAGGAGCGGGAGCCGGAGCAGGATCGCTCGCCGTGCGCGCCGCGCCCTCCCGCCGGGGTCTCCTCCGCCGCCTCCTCCTTCCCGCCCTCGCCCGCTGCCACCCGCTCTCCTCGCCTGGCCTCCGTGCCCCTGTCCCTGCTCGCCTTGCCCTGGCTCTTCTCCGGCTTCCCTTTTTTTCTTTTTCCTGCTTCTGAAAAACCCGTGTAGAGGGGCTGGGGCGACCCTCCCCGCCCCCACTGGGCTCCCAAGGCTGCCCCCCAACCCCGGGCTCCTCCGGTCCGCCCTCCTCGCCCCTTCCCGGGAGAGGCACATGGAGAGACATGAACCAGGCGAGCGGACTGGACCTGCTCAAGATCGTGAGTCCTGGGGGGCGGGAGGGGCAGCTCCCACGCAGACTCTCCGGACGAGCGCCCAGCCTGGGTGGGGGGTCGGGGTCCGGGTGGGCCCCCCGGCTCCTGGCATCAGCCCTGCTGCCTTCCACACCTGGGTATTACACCGCCTTGACAGCTCAGCTCCCCGCTCCCTGCACTTGCCCAGGTTTGCCTGGACCCCTCGTTCCTTTCCCTTAAGAAAACGAGCCAGGAACGTGAAAGTTTTTATTTTTCCCGTTTCCCGGGGGAAAAAAAAATAAATAAATGTTAGCCATTTCAGAGAGCTCCAGGACCACCTTTTTCTCCGATGAGTATTAGTGGTTTCTAGAAAAATTCCCGTTTGCTGCTGTTGTGAAATAGGAGATGTCAGTTGTAGGCGCTGGGCAATGAGAAGGTGGCTTTTACGTAAGGCTTTGGCAGGTACGGTGTCGATTACAGGCACCTCAGGTCTCAGCGGTGGCAAGGAGTAGCTGGACTTTTATCCCAGCGGGGAAATGACTTAAGACTCCCAGCTGTGAGGCTGCTTGGTGAGTGATGTATGTGAAAGGGTTAGGGTTACGTTTTAAGCATCATTCTGGAGAAAAGTCTCTTCTCTGCTTATCTTGTGGATTTCAGGCCTCCGTTTGCTAGATTGTAAATTGTGGTAAGAGCATATGTTTTTTTACTCATATAAAATATATAATTGATATATTTTATATATACATAAGCTCAAGAGAAAAAGCGTTAGAGTGTTATTTACTGTAGCAATGGGGGTAGGGTAGGAGTGGGAGATGTAATTAAGAGTTACAAATGTTTTGTTGCTTCTGTGGTTTTGAAAGGTGGTGCACACTCACTGCTCCAGATATTCTGATTCTGTTAATAGTGATGGTTCCAGTGTTGTGATCGTGGGGCTTTTCCGAACTTTCTCATACCACTGGGAAACGCACTGCTAACTTAAAACACGAAACTCACTTTGCTTTGAGACAGAGGAAGCTTACAGAAACCAAGAACTCGTATCATCAGAAATCTCTTTCTTCCATAGCAGTGAGACAGCTAGATATTTGGCTGTACAACCAGAGTGGGCACATGTAACTAACCGCCTACTTTAACATGTAACTTCAGCCAGATGAACTGAATTCTTACTAACGCATGCCACGTTTGTTCTAGACTTCTGAGTTTATCCAGTCACTTACTGGGTGAGATGAGAATGAGAAATCTCCTCAGAGACCTCCAAGATGTTGGTTATTCCAGGATGACAGTCTTGAATATTGATAGAGGAGGAAAGAACTTTTAGACCTTTTCTTCTCTTTGATCTTCCTTCGGGGATTTTAAAGAGAAGTTTTTATTCTTACGATAAAAATAGAGTTCCTGAATTTCTGGAGATCAAAGTGAGGGCCGACGGAAAGCATGACTGCGTTCAGATAAGAGGGAATTTATTTCGTGATTTATGTAGTTAAACGTAAGTCAACAAATATCTATTGTACAGTGGCAATGCGGAAATGATTCAGATGTGAGAAGACACAATTTCTGCCTTTAAAAGAGCTTATATTCCTGTAGCTGCAAGTGTGACACAATGTGTGATGCTCATAAGGCAGGAGAAGTCCTGAGCCTGAAATGATTTTCAAGGAGTAAAGATCACAGCTATTCTATGTGGAGCAACCTGGAAGGGCTTCATGGAAGAGGTGGCATTTGAGAAGAGACCTGAGGGTGGCTCAGATTTCAACAGAGATTTTCAGAGAGGTGGTGGGGAGCTAATGAGACAGGAAGCAAAGTCGCCAACGTGAGAGGTCTTAAAGCAGACATTTGAGATCCCTAGTTTGAAAAGGCTGTGGAAAGGTACAGATGAGGCAGAGAGGTAGGCATAAGACTGACAAGGCAATTCAAGGCCACATCTTGGAGGCTTTGAACAGTGCAGTGTATTAAACAATAGAGACCCATGGGTGGAGTTCAACAAAGGAGCCATAACAGCTCCTTCGGAAGAGTCACCGCTTCGGGCCGAAGGCTCTGTAGGATAATTTGGAGTCTGAGGAATCCAGAGGTGGAGCTGCCAGAAGGGAGATTGACAGAAGGGTTTGGACACCAAGTAATAGGCCTAAACTAGAGAAAGAGAAAAGATAAGGGACAGTAGAGATCTATGCATGAGACATCGCAGAGACTCAGTCCACAGGAATTGGCAAGCAATTGTAGAGATACGTGAGAGAAAGTAGAAAGGGAGGAATGGATGTTAGAAGCAGGCGAGAGGATATACATTCAGCTGCATCAGCATCCACTTCTTTGCTTTCTCTACCTTCCAAAAACTGGAAGCAATCTTCCTTGAATTGTGTTCGTAGCCTATCCATTATTCGAGGGGAAATGTTGCTTTATTTTTTATCTAAGAAATTATGGCATCATGCCGTGGTGAACACTTGGCAAAGGCATCTTTTCTGTCTCTGGGCAGGACAGGCCAGCAGTAAAACTGATCAAGGAAGGGTGCCGTCTCGGGAGCATCCCCCTTTTTTTTGTGACACTGAGCAATCGTAGCTCTACTTAGAAATGGAATTTTCCTTTGCAGTGGTACCTCCAAGCCATCATTGGTTTTAAAATCCTTTCTACTTTACCTCTGGATGATATTGCAAGTTCTGTCATAGTTTCTGTTCATTTTCCTTGTCTATGTCGATAATCCTGCTGGGCGGCGGGGAACTTCATTCATTCCAATGCCTCCCCTCCAGCTCACTGTCACAAACAAAGGGATCCATGCCTCACACGGGATGCAAGAGTGATGCAATTTGCTTATGTCAGAACTTTCAAGAACTTGAAGTTAGAGCACCTTCTTGAACGTTGCGATGTAAGCAAACTGCATCGCTCTTCAGGTAACCTGTTAATGCAGTTTCACTGTGAACTTGGACGCAATCTACCTTCAAAGTCAAGGCACTGAGTTAGGACTCTCCCTCCAAAGCTTTAAACCTGCACTGTCCACTACGGCAGCCACCAGCCCCATGTGACTTCTTCTGAGCACTTGAAATGTGTAAGATACACATCAGTCTTCAGGGACTTATGATGAACTAAGGAATATTCAACATCTTGTTAGTAATTTTTATATGATCACATGTTGCAGTGATAATATTTTGGATATATTGAGTTCAATAAAATATCTTGTCAATATTAATGTCATTGGTTGCCATTTACCTTTAAATATGGCTACTAGAGAATTTCAGTGACATATGTGGCTTGCATTAGATTTCTACTGGACAGCATTATTCGAAACTATGGCACTGATAATGTTCCCGGGAGTTGAACTGATGGTGTAGGAAGGTTGGTGGATGAAGGCAGTAGGTGAGTGAGTGGGATTGAGAACAGGACGGTGACAGGGGAGGAAGTACACAGAGAAACAAGAGCAGTATCTCAGCACTTTCGGCTTCAAAGAGATTGTAAGCAGAACCGCCAGTCACACCTGAAAATGAACACGCAGTCACCAGAGGGCCTGTTTGTTTTGCACCTAGCAACAGAGCCCAGCTGGTTGCACCCCAGCTGAGTTTGCCAGATGCTTTTCAAGCATGCTGCAGTCACACAGCCTGGGAATGGCAACACCCTGAATCTGTAGCAAGGTGGTTTATCTAACAAGAGCAGCAGCCATTCTCCCGTGGCTCTTGAACCATGCCAGTAGAATCTTCCAGAAACATTCTTAGGCCCAAGGTCCCATCTAGCCTTTTGCAGCCTTCAAACATAATGGTCATGGGTCCTGAGTTTTATGTTTTTGCTAAAACCTTCACTCCAAACCCCCATCAGTTTCCTCTTGATAGCAGTTTCGTTCTGACGTGGCACGGGAGACATTTAAAAGCGCACCAGTCAGAATTTCTGAGTGTGTTTTAAAATGTGAAATATAATATCTTACAATTGGAGTGATTTGAGGTTGAGTTAGTCTCGTAGTTTCATGTTTTGTCTTTTTGTCTTTCTTTTTTACCTGGAGCTGCATTTAATTCCTTTGAGTTATACAGTGCGTAGCCTCAGTCTTTTCAAGAACGACTGAACTGAACAAAGTGTGTTAACCCAGAAGAGGGGGTCAGCGGCATTCTTTAATTTTGTGACTGTGGGACCTATCCATATCTTGCAAATAGTATATGGCATACACTTCCTTTCACAACTACAGGGAGTTAAAATTAATGATGACAGCACTTTGAGTAACTGGGTCTGTCTTGGAGTTCTTTCCAAGCCCGGCTGGAGGTAGATGGTGACAAGGGCGAGGTTGGTCCCTGGCTTCTCCCTCCCTGTTTGCCCCTGCATTTCCCCACTAGGCAATACTCTGCTTCCTGGCCTCGTTCCTCTTCCCTCTTCTACCTGCCAGATGCCCAGAAGAGCTTTATGTATACAGCCTCTTGATTCCTTTCTGCCTTTGTGTAAACTGATCCTATAGAAAACAACTTACGTTTGTTTCTCTTTTTCTGGAGAGTTATACTTCTCTCCCAGTGAAAGGTCTGACTTTCACCTTGTTTATACTAAGCGATCAGAGAATGAGATTTTTATGTCTGATTCTTCTATGGTGAGTTTTGGTTTTGTTTGCTTTGGACCAGAAAATTTGGCAAGTCTTCAGGTCAAAGGATAGATATCCAACGATGTGATTCGAGAGGTATGAAACGAAGTTCATACCTCAGCATTTCTGCTCGTGGGGAGCAGTTTATAGGTAGGGAAACTGTCACCATATCCATCAGTCACAGAGGCGACATCTTCCTTAAAGCTACCCCCCCAGGGGCTGCCAGGCCAGCTTTGCATGTAGAGCAGGGCTGAAATCTCCACTTAACCGGCATCTTCTATAATTAACTACTACTGTCTACTTCAATCATAAGCAATTCGATTTCAATTACCTGTGAAAATGTGAGCATTTAGTTGCTGATTTTGAGACTACAGTTCAATTTAGAAAGTTTTTTTTTTTTTTTGTATCAAAGTAGACATTCATGCACATGAAGGGGATGTTAATGTCATGATGAATGTTGAATATCTTTTTAATATGTTGTTTATATATTTGTGTAAATTTCTTAATTTTTTATAGTTTCTGAAAATTTACTTGGTTGATATTTTAGGAGAAGTAAAGGAATTTAAATATATAGTTTTCTTTTTTCCTTTTTGCTGTGGTGACATAATTTGGTTTTATTTAGCTGAATATGACTAATAGGCAATAAATGGAAATTAGTGATTTTTCAGATTGGTCCAGGAAGGACTTAGGGTCTGCATGTATCTGGGAGAGTATCATGGGTTATACTTTGCTCTCTAGCCAACCCCTGTTTTTCTTACCCTTTTACTTCTTGAAACCTGTGAGGCTCTGAGTGTTAACTGTTTCATGTATCAGGTGCTCAAATATTCAGTGTTGCTAAAAAAATATCTAGGAAACTATTGGTCATAAAAGAAGTTTCATGTGAAGTAAGTAGCACTTTAAAAAACTAGACTTTTTCCCCAAAGTTAATCAAGTAAATCTTTGAATACTTAAATTTTTCATGCATTTTTCCATTTGGGGGAAGTTTAGTCTTTTCTTTTTTTTTTCTTTTAATTCCTATAGATGAAACACTCTAATCCTATTTTCAAAGACTTAGAGTAACCAAAAAACAAGTTATTCCAGCAAGATGGACTTAATTTTAAATATGCATGAGATTAAAGAAAACTTCATTTTGTAATGGTGGTATAAATTTTCACTAGCGTTTTTTAAAGTACATAAGAAAATGTACTTTAAAAATGGACTATTAGTTTTCCAAAAGGTACTTGAAATGTTTTCCTGGATTCTGGATATTGTTATAAAAATAGCTTGTCATTGAGTAGTCACTCTTTAGTTAAAAGTTTAAAAAAGGAGACTATGGAAGAGAAATTACTGCTGAAATTAGTAAAAGAACAGAATAGAGGTATAATTAAGCAATTCTATTTATTTTGGCTTTTAATAAATACGACCTATAATGAATAGAGATATGCTATAACACTACTTAGTCATGAACAAGTTAATACTTCGAATAAATCATCTCTCATAAATATAAGTGATTGAAGGACGATATATTTTTCTCAAAACTACCACCAGTTTGAAAGTGATTCAGTGTGTTATTGTGTTTTTTTTTCCAGTATGCAAACTGTGTCTTAGTTGAAATCCGTAATAATCCAGTGTAAATACATTGCATAGGTAGCTAACTACACCTGAAATACTGTTTATTCACAGTATTCCCAGGGCCCTAGAAAAATGAATGTGATTGTTAAAGTGTATTTAATTTCTTGCAGAGAACTGCAGCCTCCCTCGGGACTGAATGTCTTAAATATTGTGTGGTTCTCACAGTGCCTGTTGTGCAATTGTGAACAGCCATGAAAAAGCTTACACACCAAAGCAGCTGACTAGTAAAATGTATTTATCATTAAAAATCTGAAACAAATGTCAGTGACAGAGTTTCAAAGATACTCTTTCCACCCAGTTCAACGTGGCACTGACAAGACACGTGATCATGGGATGGGATTCGATTTTGTCTTAGTTCTCAAAGATGATTTATGCTCCTCATGAAAGTAGTTAGTGTATTTAACAGATTTGCCCCCACCCCAGAAAGAAACATGGTAGGTCCGAAAATGCTTTCAGGGTCGTAAGTGTTTTTCCACATGGAATAATGTAAAGTTTTTTTTTTTGTTATTTATTTAAGGAAATTTTCATATTTTATTTTAGTGTTCTTAGGCCTTGGAAGACACTTCTGTCCCAATCTTTACATAATAATTGGAAAAGGAAGAAAGAATGTTGCTGAAAGAATGTTATTTTTCAACAGTTTACTGAATCATGTTTACGCAAGTAAGAAGAATAAGCTGTTAGGTGAAGAGAAGCTTGTTTAATACGTTATGAAAGCCCAGTCTGGATGATCTTTCCTTTTATGAAGTTGAGAGTTAATTAAATGCCATGGAAACACATTTGTATTATATAAATCCCTTCGATACTTGGAAGGGAACAAATATATTTAAGGACATTTTTGTTGTTGTTGTTTTAGAATTATACCACCCTCTCACTTTAGACTGCAAATGCATCTAAATTACCCATAACACAAATGTTTGTACCATAATGGATTTCAGCTTGTCTAAGTGCCACGTATATAATGGTTTATGAGATATTTTCATTTTAATGAAACCCATCTCAATAGGCAGAATATAGCAAAGTAGCATTTTCAAATCCTGAACGTGGCGATTTTGAAAAAGTAGGTTTTGTAAATTCCAACAATCTAATGAAGTCTCTGTGAGCCTAATCGTTCTAAACGTATTGCATACGTTAGCCTAATTTCCCCCCACACATCCAGCCCTAATGTGGTGTAATTAAGCATATCAAATTATTTTGTTATTAGGCATATCTATATTATTTTGGCTTTTGCTCTATAATGACTGGGGATTTGCTATAACACTACTAAGGCATGAACAAGTTAATATTTTGAATAATATATTGAGTTTTTACCATGTGCCAGGTCTTATATCGTAAATGCTATGAAAGACATTATTTTATTTCATACTTAACTCTGCAAGGTAAGCATTAATATTCCCATTTTAAGGAGGAGAAGACTGATGGTTTAGAGAGGTTAGAGCATTTGTTCAGGGTTCGCTGCAGTAGGATCTGAATCTATGTGCATTTAACTGTAAAGCTCAGTGGTGAGCTGTTTTTCACTTATATTTTAATGTTCGCTATTCACATTCACTTAATGTGTGCCTAGAACTCAACATCGATTGATGCCTCATTTATTCTTAGTGCTCCAGGTGTAAACTGCAGATAGAGTTAGTAAAAGCTAGTTGTAGATGTTTGTTTGGCCCAATCCTGTTAGTAAAACAAATGGTCTAACCTTTCCCATCCTGTTCTTGACTGCTTGCTTTTTCATTTTTTAAATTAGTCCATCCAATTTATTTTTCTTGCCTTTTTTTTTTTTTTTTTTAGCAAGATCACTAAGTTGTTAAAAAGCAAGATTTTTCACACCACATGACAACCACGGGCCAGAACATTTTACAAAGTATGTTAATTCCATGTCATTCACAACCATGTAGGTAGCTCTTTCACTGTCTCTCAAAGCGGTCGCTACATCCGCACAGTAAGACGAAGAACGGGTACCATGCTTCATTCACACGCCCTCTAGACCTGCATTTCTATATACATTTAAATGTTATCAGACTTCCTGTTGCAAAATGTCCTTCAGCTACCATATGCAGGACCCATCCCATATGTGAATACCTGTGCAATTACATATTAAAACACGAAAAGAAGCACATAAAATGGATGCTCGGCGCTGCTGGATAACAGTATTTCATTGTGCATGAGTCTATTTCACTGACAATCTATTGTCAATCTATTGACCAGTTGCCTTTCCTGTCACCTTGCTGCTGCTGCCTCAGCCCCTCCTGCACGCGAATGCTTATTTTTAAATGCTTCGTCTTCAGCGTATTTTGCCTCTTGACCACAGATACGCTAACAACATCAATTGGTTTAAGTACTAAATGCTTTTTATTCAATTATTAAATGTTCCTAGAAATTTCTTCTCTGTATAAACACACTGATTTGAAATAAATATTTGTGATTTCTCCAGTAGTAACCTTCTAATAATAATGCCCGGATGATGGCAGTTCATCCCTTATTTTGGTCTTTGACATTTTCTAGAACTAGGCCTAGATTCCTGTGAGAGGTTCTAACAATAATCTCGCTTTCTTCTTCTTTTTTCCCTTTTTTAGTCATATGGAAAAGGAGCTAGGAGGAAAAACAGATTTAAAGGATCCGATGGGAGCACGTCATCTGACACTACCTCAAACAGTTTTGTCCGTCAGGTAAGGGAGCTCTTCAGTTCATGGTTTGAGAAGTATATTAAAATGAATTCAAGTTTTTTTTTTTTAAAGGTGATTTTGCACTGTCATCTTTAAGATGGATACAGTATTATTGTGTTTACTTTTAGTTGCAGTGAAAAGGGTACCGTTTAATGTTATGATTAAAGTGTTTAAATTTTAAGCGAGACTGTGAGTAATAATTACACTCTTTGCTGGCAAGTTGGGGAAGGAAGTGGAAGTTTCTTGACAAAGGATTTCTTCATTACAGAATGAGTGAGTTCTACCAGAGATGATTGCAGGTTTTGGAGGTGGGGGTGGGGCAGGCCGTGGGCCTCTGTACCACTGTCGGTGAAGTTGGGATAATAAGGACTTGGGTTACCTGACGAAGAACACGGGCAGCCAGATCTCCGAGGGTAATAGCCTCCAGGTGGAGCCTAAGGTCTCATCAGGTGTCGGTGAGTGCGTCTCCTCACCAACACTTCTGGGTGGAGAGGAAATTCGGGAGGAGAGTCCTAGAGAGAACCTACTTCCCTGGCCGAAAGACCCCCAGGTTCTGGTTGCCACGCTCAGACATAATCTCGAGTTGGTGAGAGCTCGCTCCCCAAATAGCGGGTGCCAACTGGAAAAGCTGCTTCGTTTCTTTTGAAAAGACAGAGACTTCCTCCCCGCAACCCCGGGCTTTCTGTGTCCCTTTCCCCACGTTTCTCCTCCGCTGTTAATGGGCAGCAGTTGAGCTTGAACTTGTTCACCTGCTGCAGCCGTGGGGGGCTTTTATGCTTGGCTGGTTGCTGCCTCCTTACTCGGTGCAGTCCCGATGCAGACGGAGGATGATCCCTCTCCGGCCACTGGTTCCCCGCTGGCCATGTCAAGTGCACCAAAGGTATGTGTGAATACTTTACAGGCACCTGGGAAAGTTTTGGTTCTGCTCTGTGCCACGTGGGAATTGCTTCAGTCTTCTGAAAAGGAGTTGGTTAAGAAGGAGCAGAGTTTTTTCTTTTTTTTTTGCTAAGAAACATTTAGAAAGAAAAAGGAGGTTGAAGCCAAGCGAGGCCCAGCCCCGGAGCTATGTTCTAAGGGTGTCGGAGATGCTGGAATGGGTGTAAGAGCTGCTGAAGGCGTGTGCTTTGGCCGGATATCAGCATGGGCAGAATTCCAGCCTCGCGGTCCAGTGTGTGAGTGAAGGGCCTTGAGGGGCAGTGACTTAGGTGAGTCTGTTAAAGGAAAGTTCCCTAAGTCCTTTTCCATTTCAAGCATCCATGTGTATTCTGCCTCTGGGACGAGGGCATGGAACCTGGAGAGTTAGAATCCACCACTTTGTGTGGTCATCTCAGAGCTGAACAGCAGGGCACCTGAAGCAGAAACAGATAAGCTTCTTAGGACGGGTAGTAGCTGCAGCTCAGCCACACGGAATGATAAGCAGCTCATCGAAACTGCATGGGCAGAAACGCGGATACGTTTCAAGTGAGCAAGATATTGTGAATAGAAGTGAACAGTAGAGAGCTCATTATTGCTCGTTTTAGCTCTATAAAAAAGCCATTTAAACATAGTGTCCAGACCCCATTTTCCAATTGTGTCTTTGCTGTGACGTCCCCTTTGATGGAGTTTCGAGAACTTAATTTCTAAGGCTAGAAGGGATTGCCACATGGCGTATGAGGGAACTGGACGTGTTTGTCCTCGTAACTTCCTTTGATGTCGCGTTCCTGATGACGTATGGGAGATTCTATGCTTAACACAATTACAAATAATAGACTGTTTAATGTAAATTTAGATATATATTGCCCGGATGTGTGAGCAAGTAAGAAGACAAAAATAAATAAATTACCTATCCTAAAGGCTAGATTTATTTCTGAATCTCAGTAAAATGAGTTGCTTGGCATGGCATGGACTTGGGCTAGTGATGACACGGGCATCAAGATCCTGGAAGTGCCAGCTTGTTTCTGTCACAGAAGCAAAACCAGCGTCTTTGGCAAGAATGCTAAGTTAAACATGGTATTTTACTTTGGAATTTTGTCTCTGTTCTGTTAAAATGGCATTCGTAGTTTGCTAACATTTGGAAATAGGCAAAAGCTACCATGACACAGTTAGATAATAATAGTTTTGTCAGAGTATTTGCAGACATGCATGGTAGATAGTTGACAGTTATCATATGTTAGAGTAAATAATTTGAAAGGACCCCTTTTAAGTGTTTTCCCTTTATCGTAAGTCAGCATTTTTTTTTAAACAAGTGATTTGTGTCAGTATACAGGCGTACCTTAGAGATAGTGCAGATTTGCTTAGGGAGACTCGTAGGAAGATCTTGACCAGTGTTTTTAGAATGAATGTACACAAAGTTAGTCTTCTTCTTTTAACTTCCTTTATTCCTAGCATGGTAGGGTGTCTTTAGCATTATAAATTTTCCCTAGGCCTCGTGATTTAAAAACAAACAAACAGGAAAACGAGGAGAGCCCCCCAAACAAATCAAAAACATCACGCCCTTACTTCTTTCATCAGAAGTTGCTCCGATGCCCAGTTGCTGTCACCCTTCCGGCATGCTCTGCCACTCTTATTGGTAATGAGACGTAGGGAGTTTTTATTTGTTCCTTCCTTTCGCAAGAGTCAGAAAGCACTTTTTTGAATCCTGAAAGTCCTTTTTTTTTTTTTAAACTTGTAAGTGAAGTCAACAATCTGGAGCATCATGCTTTTTGGTGCTGAGGCCTGACTTGAGGCTGACGGGTCCACGGATCATCCTCCCCGGCGAATCCAGGTGAAGCTGGGTGCCCATACAGCGCCAGTTCTCCATTAGGCCTCTTCAGAAATGGGTTTGCAGTTCATGAGGGCTTTGCTTTGTAAGTAGGTATGTTCAGTTTGATTTATTAAGGGGCAGAGAGTGTTAAACAGGACTTCCAGGTCCCCTAGTTAGAATTAATGACGATGATTGTTCAAACTAGTCGTGTACTCAAAGCTAGTTAATACATAAAGCGATGGTTATCTTAGACTTGTTATTAAGGGAATTACGATCTCGAGATTGTCTTCAAGTCTCGTATGAACTCTTTGTACTCTCTGGCTCTGCCCAGTGAACAGATACATCAATAAGAAGACTTCATCTATCAAAATATACCTGGAAAAGCTGCCGTTCTTAAAACGCTTTGCATTTGGTGCCTCAAGTAAATTTTGTCTATTAAGATAATCAAGTTTCTGTATAACTGAGCTCTTTCTTCCTAACTTCATCGAATAACTAACTAACTAACTAACGAAAAGCCCCGAGGTCTGTTGTCTGAAGAGGAGGGAGTGAGAACTAGTAGTGTATCTGAGCGCCAGACCCTAAGCAAGCAAGTTAATGCACTGTAAGAAGAATAGGTGGACGGGAGTCACAAGGCCCGCCTGGCATTGCAGGCTAGAACATTCGTGCTGTTCTTTTTCAAGAGGTTGTGCAAGAACCGCTGTGTAAATTCCTTGGGAGTTCCAAGGTCGGGGAAAACTATGTGCATTTGCAAACGAGGGCCGGTCATCAAAGCTGAAGCAGCTCCTGGTGGGGCCCGGGGGTGGGGGGGTGGGGGGGGAGGGTCAGTGACCATCGGATCAGCCCAGTTCTCTTCTCTCTCTCTTGTCTTTTTTTAAACATTTCTTCATTTTCTTAAAGACGTGTGTTCTCCCTGGCTGCATTTACGTGCCTGGCAGTGTTCTTAAGACAAAACACCAAAGGCTAAGGGGATTCCAGGCAGTTTGCTGTATTTCAATGATTCCCACAGCATGGCAGCTTTCGTTCCGAGCTCTGCTAGAGGCTCTGCCTCGTACGTGTGGCCGGGCCTCACAAACCGTTTCCCCGGAGAAGTTTTCTGGGTCACCCTGTTGTACCAGCTGGCATCGTTCGTGCAGAAAGTCGAGCCTTCACAATCAACAACTCTTTTTTGGAATTTTCGAATGCCATTGTTTCGGGGCGTTCGTTCGTGGGGGAAGAACTGTGCGACCGACCTGGGGTTTTGCTCACCATCGTATGTCGTGGTTCTAACGAAGGAATCCTGTAGCTTCTAAGGGCTTCCAGAATACAAATCGGAATGACAAAACGGAATGAACCGAATACTTAACAGAAGGCTGCACGACGCTTTCGGAACACGGTATTCTAAACAGACTCCGTTGTCTTCCAGTACCATGTCCTCGGTGCAGCTTTTTGGACCGCCGATTAGTTCAATTTGGCTTTAAATATGAACGATTAATCATAGAGGCACACAGTCTTTCTTGGTTTTGTTTTGCAAAGACAGATTAAACTGCGATAATGATTACAGACTCCAGGCCTGCGTAGACTGATATGTTTAAGGTTGGATAAATCTTTCAGCCCTTAAATGCTGGCTTGTTGCCTTGTGATGCTGTATTCGTCACAAACACAGCTATAAATAATAATGCAGTAGATTTATTGCCACTGATTTCCTGTAAAATGTCTTTCTGTCCTATTAGGCAGTCGCTTAGATTTTGTGAATGGCAGAATCTGTTATGAGACCTTTTAAGAACTCTTCCTAAATATATCGATATAAAACTGTTGAGCTTTTCAGTAAAGAAGTCTCTTGTTCTTTTTATAGCATAAACTTATATACTACTAGGAATATTTTTTTTTCTTTTAGGAGGCCTATGTACTTCAGAAAATATTAAAACAAACTTTAGATTTTTGTACTTCAACACATAGTTAGCTTTAAAATGTCTTTTTAAAATTAAGTTTTTGTGGGAGAACAGGAGTATTATGTATGATTATACATAGCCTTCCTCATTCTGAGATTATTTTCAGGTACGTGCAACACCCACTCTATAAACTAGGTTCTTAAGGTCTCTACTCGTTTGTTTAAATAAATTTTGTGGATTGAGGCAGATTTTATCTTTGCATATTTTCCCACTGACCTAAATATAACATTTTAAAACTCAGAATTATTTCTGCAGGTGTTTCTAGTTTCTTGGGCACTCAGATATGTTTCGAATTATCATATATTTTGCACTTATGCCCCATTTTCTCTCATTATTATTCATCTTCTGTTGGGCCAATTCGTACAAAGTCTTAGAAGTTTATCATAGATAAACTGAACATTGAGAAGTGAGCTCATAGGAAGTAATCAGTATGACTAAGAAAACGGGGTTTCATTAAACACTGAATTTGCAAAAAATATATATGTTTAAGTTGACTCCTAAACTGTGAGGCATGTTGGTGAAGATCAGTTACTTAGCTTTAGGTTAATTATTCATGTGTCTCAGGTTTTCATGGGTGTCATACCCAAGTGGCAGTCTGGTTACACCAAAGAATAGTTTTTTCTTCCCTGTTCTCTTCTATTGATATAAATAGTGTCACCTTCTCTCCTTATGGGATTGTTCCTGGAAATCTTCACATCTGATGATTATCAGATGCTCATGAAGTCTCTTTTTTGAGATGTTAGCGTATGTCTCAAAAGTATTTGCTGTGAGTTCAACACGGAGGTATTCTGGTGTTGCTCATCGTGATTCCACATTTGTGACGAAGTTGTCTGTCTGCGTTTATTACAAAGACCTGAGGTGGAGAAAAGGATCTGAGCTCCCCAGTCCTGCCCTTGATCTTATCATGCCGCCTTTTACCATCTGCTGATTTTAGAGCTGGAGGATGACGGAGGGAGAAAAACAGGAAGTTGATCACAGGAGGAGGGAAGAAGCTTCCTAGCATCTTCTATTGACTCATACGTGGGAGAATGTAGCCGAAGATCTTCAGGAAGTCTCTGTCCCCGGCCACCATCCCACCATCTGTGTCATCCCTCCGAACTGTCATCGAGTTCTAGAGAATCATCTTGGCTTAGTTTATTTCCTCGTGTCCTTGGCGTACGTAGAAAAGTTCCAGCTTCTGTTCTTTCTTTTACTTTATACCTGGTAACAGGAGAGCCTAGGGGACAGCTCGATTGTTTGGACTCCTGACAAGGACACTGTGTTTGGACTCAGCTTTCTCCGCTGCATCCTGAGAGGCTGGGCACTGTGACCTCATCAGTTTTCCTTTCTTAGAAAGAAAGTAATATTTTCTCTGAACCCAGGGGCTTTTTCATGTAGTTTACTCCTGTTCAGATGTTTATTCCTGTGAAAAGATTTGTCGATTTCTCTTTGGTCTGGGTGTTTGTTATAGCTGAAAATTGAAAAACGACCAATTGCTTTTTTTTTTCTTCTTTTTTTTTAATAAACAAACCCTACCACCAAAACAAACAGGCAAACTTTTCATTGCAAAGGAAAATAACATAGATGGTGTGTTCGATCGCTAGAGCTGCTGTAGCAGAGGACCACAGACTGGGTCGCTACACCAAAAAATGTTACTTTCTCGAAGTCCTCAAGGCTGTAAGTCTGAAGTCAAGGTGGCAGGTCTGTTCTGAGGCTGTGAGGGAAGGGCCTGGTCCAGGCCGCTCTCCTGGGCTTGTAAGTTGCTCTCTTCAGTTCCTCATGGCGTTTTCTCAGATTTGTGTCTGTCTACAATTTTTCCTAAGGACATCAGTCACATAAGATCAGGGCGCATCCTAATGACCTCCTTTAATTTAATTACCTCTATAAAAACCCTATTGCCAAATAAAGTGACATCCTGAGGTACTTGTGGTTAGGGCCTCAATATGCAAATTTTGGAGAGGGGACAAAATTCAACCCATAACAGATGGTGCCTCTATTACGTTTACTTTGTATATAATCTTTTTCTTATGCCATAAGAGTTTAGATGAAGATAGACTTAAACTAAAAAGCATTGACCCCCAAACCAGCATATATCTGAAAGACAGAAAAATATCCTTTGCCAGAATATGAAAGAAATAAAAACTGTATTTTCTCCATATGTGTCAATATGATTCATACAGAAATAAAATAGCTTCATGAATTTCTTGTAATGAACATAATGTACTCAACTAATATCTTCATTATGAACCCATTTTAATTTTATTTATCATAAAAATTTTTATTTAGGTTAATCATTTTCCCCAAAGTATAAAATCTTCTCCTAAAGCCTTTATAATGTGTACCCTAGGATATTTCAGAGGTTCACAAAATGTTTAAAATACTTGGAACTTTTAAAGATTAAATCCATCAGTAATAACCTAGAATCCAGTTCATACTTTAGCATAATTTGGTGGTCAGAATACATGCAAACCATTGCAACCTACAATAGATGGATTCTTTGCACTTAGTTTTATGATGGCTAGGAATACACACACACACACACACACACACACACACACACACACTTGTGCATTTACATGTGTGTGAGTTTGTATTCTTTGACTTAGCTTTTCATCCTTTTCCGTGTTATTTTTAAAAACAGCTACATTCACAAAAAATAATTACATGCCTAAATCACTGTCCTTGAGTATGTATCAAGATTTGAGCTACTATTTAAAACTTTCAAGCTCGCGTTTCTCACAGTGAATTATTAACTCTGTGGAGGTCTTCCAGTCACTGCTTCAAGCTTTTATGGACATTTAATACCAAGAAGAATCAGGAAATAAGATCCTCATGTAATCTTTCTCTCTGACAGTTGCAAGGAGGCCTGAAGCAAGAAGAGCCATGGGGGGAGGGAGTGAAGGGTGGGAGGGGATAGGAAGGGTCAGAACCCCCCACTATGTATTAGCTACTCGTGGAGGGGCGGCAGAATCAAAGGTCATTCGCTATCTCTTGCTGACTCATTCAGTGCTGCTTACCAGTTCACCAAGGTCGGGATCCTACAGAAGAACATTGCTTACTCTTTCCAGGGTCTTATTTCAAGTCATGCCTCCATGCAAAGCAGCATGTGTTTAAGGAGCCCAGTAGAAATCTCTCTTTGAGCTTGGACAGTCCTGTGTGCTGTCAGCATCAGAGGGTCGGGCATGTGCATTTAGGAAACAGTTGCTAAGGGATTCTAATGCTCGTGATGAAGTACCATTACCTGGGGGCGGTTGGAAGGATCAGACTGGGTCATAAAGAAAGAATTAGGTAGGAAGTGGCTGCGGGGAGGGTGTAAGTCAAGGTGTGATTTACTGACCGTTTGTGAACCCGTATCCTGGTAGTGGAGGCACAGAAGTCCTGTGTGAGCCCCGAGGAGGTGATGTTTTTATTCTGAATAGTAAGAAGGCAGTGGAGCATTTATCCCAAGAATAATTTTAAATTTAATTTTTTTTAATTAAAATTTTTAAGTAAAAATAGAATTGGAAATGGAAGTTGGCAGTGTGCTTCTGGGGTGGCGGGGAGCTGTGTGTGTGTGTGTGTGTGTGTGTGTGTGTGTGTGTGTGTGCACTCAGGGTGTGTGAAGGGAGGGACAGGCAAGGACATTGGAGGTGTCGGAAGGCACCCGGCCTCTGTGCGGTGGGGAGTTAGGCAGCACCCAAGGGTGAGGAAGGGCAGGAAAGAGGGCACTGATGGATGGGTTAGCTGGGAAGTCAGTAAAGATGAGTAATAGCTAATATTGATTGAGTGCTGATGACATGTCAGCCACCCCAGTAAGCACTTCATTTCATCATTAATACAACTGATTACGGTGGGTGCTATGGTATAAGAGATGATGAACGGAGGCCCAAGTGGGTTCATTCATTTGCTCAAGTTCATGCACTTAAAAGTTCATGGCATTTATTAGACCACATCAGTATGCTTTTGGGAATGTTTAGGCGTTTGTTGGTCAGTGAGTGAGAGACTTTAGACAACAGCTATGCTAAAAATCTGAGAAAAGTAGCCTTCTGGTCCTGAGTCACCAGGCCTAAGCCAGCGACGATGACGGTGGGTGTAAGGCCACCTGAGCCAGGACTGGCAAAAGTCGGGCTGAGTGTTGGGTCCCAAAAGCTGAGTTGGCCTCAGGCAGGGCTTCAGTGCCACTGAGGGTTCAGGAGGGGCATTTGCTTGGCATTAAGTACATATGAAGAAAGAGATGCTCACAGTGCATGAGTGACAGTTATACAGGTGCGAATTGGTACCACTCTTTAGATTTTTCTACAGATTTGAAGTATTTCAACATAACTAGCGTTAGGAGGAAGTGGGTGGGAGTGAGCAGCATGCGAGGTTATCCTAAGGTAAAGGGCAGGAGCTCTGTGAGGGAGACCAGGAGCCCCTGACAGGGTTAGAAGGGAAATACCAGGTAAACATCTGCCCCAGGCAGAAACACACATAAAAAGTCACTTCACACACTCAGAGACACCTGAGGCTGCGTCCTGCCTGCCTGTCCCTTCAGGGATGCTTCAGGCTCTGAAGGGACATGTCGAGCAGAGCTGGGAGGCACAAGCTGTGTTTTCTACCCGGCCACCTTATCACAAACTTTTGCATTAAAAAAAAAAAAAATCTGTTAAGACTTAACAGACAAAATAAAAGCACAAATAAAAATACAAACTCAACATAAGTATGTTTTCCTCAGAGATGTCAAGCTGGAGAAGGTTAGAGGGTTTATAGCCTCCAAAACAGCTGGTTATCTTAATATCCTAGTGTGGCTTTTTCAGTAAATTTATGCAGAGCCCTTTGAACTGGCTGGTGCTGACTCACAGACTTTTTCCCGTTTTCCCTTAAGGAGAAGTAGTCATTAGCGGTCATATAAGTTGAAAATCAGCCATTCTCTCTCTGCCTCAGGCCATTTGTTTGACAGAGAGCAGTTGTTTGAGAAAATGAGGGTTTTTGGTTACTAAGACACCCTATCTAATTACCCGCTTTGGGAAGAAGAACTGCTTTGTGTGTGTTAGATGACTCTGCATGCTCACGGTCTTTTGGGGGATGTTTACAATATTCCCTTAAAATAGGTCAAAACAGTTTTACTGGCATTTGCCACAGTTTCTCTCTATTGCCCTTAATATTGGAAATATTGTGAAGATGTGACATCTACTATGAATGTAATACGTTGTATTTTAGTGGTTAAAAAAATAATAGTGTGTGTAGCCTGATCTTCAAACTCAACTGTTTCAGGCCCACACATAAGTATTTCATCTTATTTATTCAATGCAGAAAAGTAACTCTGGATTTAGAATTTGAAGATGTCTATACTTTATTGTGAAACAATTTCCCTTACCATTCGTGTGTATATGAAAATCACACTGGAAATAGGCCAAGTACACATGTACTTTCTGACTTTAATAGACGTGATTTCTCCTAAGTTCTCTTGACTGGTCCTCACTTACTTGTTTACTCATCCATTCATTTCTGCATTTATTCATCAACACGTGCATCACCTTTGCCAGGCACCGGGCCAGATGAAGAATAAAATAACAAGGTTCTGTCCAGTTGTAAGATAAGTCCTAGGGATGTCATGTGTACTTTGGCAACTGTAGTTAGCAATAGTGTATTGTATATTTAAAAGATGCTAAGAGAATAGATCTTAAAAGCTTTTGTAACAGAGAGAAGAAATTAGTAACTGTGTATAGTGATGGATGTTAATGAGCCTTATCGTGGTCATTTCACAATGTATACATGTATCAAATCATTAAGCTATATACACCTCGAACTAATACAATGCTGTATGTCAACTGGATCTCAATTAGAAAAGACAGGTTAAAGTATGAACTGTACTGTATCAGTGCTTTAAAGTTCATTGTTATGGAGTACACAGTGTTATGGAGTACACAATCAGTCTGTTTACTCCGTTGTTACTCCATAGCAATGGAGTACACAGACGGATTGGTTCTGCCAAGGGGAAGTGGAGGGAATGTCACAAGGAGGTTGTGTCTGAGCTGGACCTTGATGGATGAGACAAAATGTTTGAGGGGAGGAAATTGGGAAGGGATGTATCAGGCCGAAAGCACTCGTCCTGTGCCAAGGCAGAAAGAGATGGAACATGGCTGTTCCCTCTGCCCGGGTGGAGGCGAGATGAGGCCAGACAAGTATTATTGTCTGAAATTGACACATGGAGAAACAGTGTCACTGGAGCAGTGTCCCCTGTGGTTCTTGTCATGACCACGTCTTTACCAGGTTCTGAATGAGCTGTTCGGGCTATACTCCGTCTCAACAAACACTAAATAAGGGTTTTCTCTCATAGCGCACTCTCTGAGTGTGGGGCATTTTAAAGGACAGGATGTTGATTTACAAACACCATATGCCTTTTTATTTCCCTTCAGACTGGTGTCAGATTGATCATAGATGTTTATATTTCTGTGCTTGGAAGAGCTGTAGGTTTGTGGGTCGAAAATGTTGTCGTTTTAGATTTTAGTTCAAACATGATGTATTGGGAAAGTTATCTCATTTAAAAAGCAGGCTGTAAATATAAATTCATCCTGTGTTTGTAATATATATGACTGTATATGTGCATGTATGTGTGTAAATGTTTGCACATATTCTTCAGCGGATTCCTTAGAGATAGCATGTAATTTAACATCATCATTAAGCTCACAAGTATTTCTATTATAAATTGGCAGTGACAAATCTTAAAAATCAAGGCTGTTGAAATCTGATTTAATTGGTATCCTGAGTCTACTCCCCAGATCCATTTACATTTTAAAATAAAATATATAGAACTAGTGATCAAAGGCATAATGGTGTGATAAAAATATTGCCTTCTGAACAAAAAAAAAAGTCCTCTGAATTCAATTTAGAGTACCTTGCTCAATTACTTTTAGGCTTTTGATCATATATTTATATTGCATAAAGTGGGTATTTTATACTATGTAGTAGGGATTGACTTTTTTTTTATTGGAAAATTTTACTTCTTGAGTCCGTGTTTGCCTCCTTGTTTATCACTTATATTTTTGGAACTGACCTTCCCACTTGTTCCTATTATCTCTCCAATTTCCCTCTGCTAATCTTTAAAAAAAAAAAAAAGGAAAAAGAAAGAAAGCGGTGGACATCCATTAGAGTTCCCTGTTGCGGGAGAGTGCAGACTCCACTCAGGCTGGCTTAGGCAGAAAGGAAATTTGGGGGTTCGTTTAGCTGTAAAGCCCACAGCTGTCAGTGACTGAGATGGCGCGTATGTCATTGGACACCTGGTTTCTTTCCGTCTCTGGCACTGCCCTGCCACGTCTGCTTCCTTCTCAGTTCTCGGTGGTGGCAAGAAGGTTCCCCACAGCTTTGGGCCGACCTCCCTCCAAGTTCATGTGGTGTTGCCCCTCGGTGACTCGGAATGAATGAATGAATGAATGAATGAATGAACAAACGAACGAATGACTGTGCAGCCATGAGCCAGTGGCTTGGGCCAGTGGCCTGTGGTCCACTGATGGGCCAGACCCAAGTTACGTGCTCACCGTGGAGGCGGGAGAAATGTCACCTCCGCATACCGCCCATGGACTAAGAATGAGGAAAGTCGTGACTTTGTAGGGACACTCTGAGTGGTGTTACATGAGGAGAGAGAACAGACATTAGAAAAGAGAACTGAGGTCTGCTTCTGAGAGAGAGAGGGAAACCTGTCGACTTGTGAGTGCTCAGATTCCTAGGGGTGGCTGAGGACAAGACCACTCCCCAGGTGCAGGCGAAGAAGACGTCGTTGGGGCCCCTCAGGCCTTCCTCGGACTGCACTGTTCCCTGTTTTGTCTAGCGGCAAGTGGATTTCCATGGGGACAAGTGAGTCTCTATAAACATACCTTCCTGGGAATGAGTATATATAAATTCATCAATATGTGTATATGTGTGTGTGTGTGTGTGTGTGTATAAAATATGTATATATACACATACACACACACACATATATATGTATATATATATGTTTATGGGAATATGTGTTCATGGCCATGTATGCTGCCTCTATTTTTTTTCCTATATTTTTTTAAATGATTGAATTTTAGTTTTGTGATAAAGCCACCTCAGGTTGCCATTATAAAATTAGAATGTTTCCATGTTGTCTGTGTGTGTGCATGTGTGCATGTGTATGTGTATGTGTGCGCGCGCACATTGAAAAAGCTCTTATGGGGAAAAGAAGACTAGATAAACCTATTAAGGTCTTAATAACATTAGAGCAGCACTAAGGAGTTAGAGACAACAGAGTTAACGTTTGTTTTTAGAAACCAATAGCTTGTGTTCTTGACAATGACTTTTTTTTTTAAGCTTGAATATAGTATTGTCACGTTTCACCACAATTCGAGACGTCTTAGGGGAATTTAATGAGTCATTTGAGAATCTTACTGTTGGGAGAAATTAACATCTTAAGGAATAGATGGTACTTCTTAAGTGGTGACGATAACTTTAGCTTGGACTCCTCCTTCAGAGGACGGGAAGATTCATGTGCTAAGTTGGGGGGTGTCAGACGTGGTGTGTGTTGTATGCAGCACTGTTGGCTTTGTCGTTAAACGCACACGTGGTTCACGTCTTGTTTGCCCACCTCTGTAGTAGTGACTCATTGTGTGTGACGCCTGGCGGCACGGGGCGTTTGGCAGGTGGGATCAGCTAGACCTGCACAGGAAGGATGTCCAGTCCTGTCCTCTGCGGGGTGTTAGCTCCCTCTCTGCCATACGTTTCACTCAGTCTCTCCAGGAAATGTAGCGGGTGTCATTTACAAAGAGGACTGTGATGAACAAGGATTTGGGGGTAGTGTCAGAATCGCATCCCAAACTTGCATAAGCAAAAGCAGATCCTCGGCCACCCGGAACTGGAAAAGGCGTGGGCTTCACTGGCGATGAAGGAGCGTCGGCAAGGCTGTGTCCCCTTCCCCAGGTCCTGGGTACTCCCTCACCACAGACAGCCCTTGCCCATGGAGGCGGGGGTGCGACACTGGGAAGCTCCCGGCTTCCTTCCTGCCAGCCTCGATAATGGAATGAAAGGCTGTTCCTTCCTCTTTACTCTGATCCAGTTCAGAGAACCCCAGAGAAAGACTCCATCTGCTTAGTTCAGGGGCCACGTTGTGGACCAGTCTCTGTGGACAAAGGTGAAGCTCTGTGATGGGCTGACTTGGATCAGAGGCATGTGCGGGAGTGGGCAGACAGCGGGGAGCACAGAGGAGGCGCAGGCAACCGGGGAAGGAGGTGGGGTTGTTACCAGTGGAAGTAACTGACTTTCATCCTACATGATGCTCGTATGAGTGTCTCTTGGCCTCCCACACAACGTGCAGAGGAAAGCAGACATCTCTTAGACATCGTATGTGTTCTTGATTCTACCCCGTGTCTTTCCCGTAAAGTAATGGCTCCTCGCTTTAGACGTAGATCTAGAAGAAGCATAGAACAAGGTGGGAGGGTCAAAGATCTACTCTCCTGGGGAATCACAAGACCTGTATCTTTCAAGGTGTGAAGAGCTAGGCCTTCATGAGAATGACTGATGGACAGTGCTTTTCTGTGATCTCAAATCTTCACGGTTCTCCGTAGACTTGTGCTTTCTAGTTTTCCACATTTTTTATGCACCATTTCTTTCTAATAACACAGTATCTTCTGAGCCTTTGGAAATAGAAGCCCAAAGAAATTAGGACCAGGGTCCCAGAGCTAGGAAGTGGCAGAGGCGGGGTTGAAACCCGATGTCCCACGCCCCCTGTCCCCTACCAGGCTGTCTCTGTTACCAGAGCTTTATTTTAATATAAGTGTCATCAGCATTCACTGCTCAAAGCCTACGCCTGTGTTTCTTTACTTTCACTGTGTCCTAACTGACAGGTGTAAGGCTAGCATGCCGATGTTTGTCCTCTAGCCGCAGAATCACCTTGTCGCTGCGAGCACACACTTCAGAGACAGACGGCCCGAATTCCAGCCCTTGCTCCCAGACGCTCCGGTTGTCTGACTCTCACACCTTGGGAGTTTCCGTTCATCTTCAAAAGAGAAAATAAGTCCGGTTTTATAAAGCTGTTAGAAATGAAAGAGTTGATACAGATGAGAGAAAGGTAATTCATCCCATAGCATGGTTTACATCAGCATCCTGCCTGGTGCTTGGTAAACTCTACAAATATTGGCTCAAATAGTGGTAATACAGCAGTCACACTGGCTTATTATAGGGCAGCGTATTTGGTGACAGGATATCCACAGGTGAGAGATGTATTCGTGATTGACAGACTCTGGAATGTGTTAAGAAAGAGGTTCCTAAGAGCTGTAAGCCATAGCAACTTTACATTTAGTTTTGACTTTTTTGGGGGTGGGTTTAGAGTTTCTTATAATATCAAGTTTATTATTTAATATTTTCTGCCTTTGGAATTAACATTATATAATGAATCATTGGGCACACGTGAATATAACGTATTTTAACCCCAAAACAAGGACATTATGTGTTTTGTTGCTACTAAAAAGTTTGTGTCCAGTGTTGGGGCTCAGTCTTGTTATATTTTTGCAGGTTTTTAAAATCCTTGGCAGTTCACTGGGACTTTTAAATGTTTAGATTTTACATTTCTATAAAAGTACCACAAATATGCTTGCAAATTAGTATGCTCGGGGAGAACTCGGGCAGGGGGAGTTTGCCAGCAGAAAGCTGAAGCTGGTGAATTGCAAATGGCCTTTATTACATGAGTATTTAATAAAGTATTAGCAAAAACCTAGTCATAGAAACTCATGGGGAGTGAAAAAGACATTATTCTATAATAGCTACTGAATAGTGACTCTGTCTTATAGTGTAATTGGCTCTTGAACAATACAGATTTGAACTGCTCGGGTCCACTTATGTATGGGTTTGAAAAAGTACAGTAAATGTATTTTCTCTTGTGAGTTTCTTAGCATTTTCCTTTCTCCAGCTTAGTTCATTATAAGTATACAGTAAATAATACATATATAAAATATGTGTTGGCTATTATCAGTAAGGATTCTGATCAGTAGTAGTCTGTAAGTAAAGTTTTGGGGGACTTGAAAGTTATACTTGGAGTTGACATTGCATTGAGGGGGACAGGGGCTGGCATCCCTAACCCCTGCATAGGTCAAGGGTCAACTGTAGTTATCTTTTAAATACTTTGAAAAATTGCCTTGTCTGTGTTTAAGCTTGCCATTGTTAGGGAGAAGTGAACACTTAGGGCCTTGAGAGGTGGGAGTTTGAGACACTTATTTCTGACTTCCGGTTTGTTTCATTGTTTTTGCTTGATTCAGGCACTACAGGGGAATATGTGTGCCACATGTCTGTTCTTTCTAATATTTGTTCACATTTACATACACCTTGGATATGTGGAGTATGACCTTAAACTAATACGCATGTTTAAAAAATAAACTCACTTTAGAGTTGAGACTTACTTTCACTTTGGTTTCAAGGCTCCAAAATTAAAAATAGACACTTAGACACAAATCCAAATGAAGAGTGTTACAGCATCAATGAGATAGTTATTTATAAATATTAATAATATCTAAATAAAATGACCTTTAAACCCGTTCTATTAACTAGAAATTGATAGAATCATTTTATCTGGCTGATGAGAATTTACGTCTCCATAGGGTCTCACTATTCAAATAGTTTTCAATTAAATAAACCTATAGGTTCTTGGGTTTTCCATGTTTCTTAGTATGAAACAATGTAATTGTATCAGTGTCAACATTTACACAGTGTTGCTTGAAATACAGATTAAAACAGTCATTGCTGCTGTCATTTTTCATACTAATGCTAATTTGGTCTGGAGGGGTCTTTGTTGTCTGAAAGTCTCAGAGAAGTAGCAGAAACTTAGAAAGATCCACCTTCTCAGACACACAGTCGGTCACCTTACTTCTGGTTTATGTTGTTCCATATTAAATAAACAAGATGGATGCAAACCGAAGGGTGTGCACTTTGGGTCAAAATAAAATGACCATAAATAATATGAAAAATAGGCGAGGATTATTAAACTATTAACAGCAGGAACAAAATGTTTTATGAGGAACATTTATTTCGTTAACGTTAACAGGTTCTGATTTCCTAAGTAGCAATCACTTTACACATACATATCAACACACACACACACACACACACACACACACACACACACACACACACACACAATGTGCTTTCTCTCCAGTTCAGAATCAGAGTGTTGACTAGACGATCATATGCGTGTACTCATCTTTGTACAAATGGGATAAGGAAAGCCTCAATTATTGGGAGGGGGTGTCCAAGTTACCTCTCCTCTGTCCAATATACAATACAACACATTGCCAGTGTCATCTCCGACCCCGGGAAGCTTACAGTTTGCAAGAGGAGCTAACGTATGTCCATAGCATGTCTAAGAAAAGTGGGAATGTCTTAAATAAGAAAACGAAGTGCTATAGGAGTTGCGTGTTGGAAGGTTGTGATCTTACTAGGGAATCGCAAAAGAATAGTGGGAGGAATTAAACGTGAATCTCCAACCAGGTGACAAAGAGAGGGCAGGAGGAAAAGCGTTATTTCTGTAGAAGAATATTGAGTCATATTTTGCCTGGTGTTCGGGGAACATTAAGAACTAGTGGCAGGCAAGTGTGTGTGTGTGTGTGTGTGTGTGTGTGTGTGTGTGTGTGTGTGTGTGTGTGTGTGTGTGTCGGGTGGGGAGGTTGAAGGAAAGGGTGGAGAGCTAGACGCCAAAGAGGGAATTAGGATTTCGGGAGTGGAGCGCATGGCCTGTGTGTATTTGCTCCCGGTGAGAGGGCAGCAGCAGAGGCACACCCGTCTGAGCAGCCACAACTCGGGGAAGGCTGGGCGCGTTTCAGCCAAGGAGGTGAAGGATGTGGGGGAAATTTGTTCATTGCAGCCTGAAATTTCGAGGGACATAGAGAAGGTAAGAAAGGAGTGAGAGAACATAAGGAGGGAGCGAGTGGGGATTTGGGTTAGGAGTAAAGAGTTCTGGAACTTGATGACAGTGAAAAAGGGTGTTTGTTAGATGTGGGTTGAGTAGTGGCCGAGGGAAGCTGTTTTAGGCACAGTGCAGCCACTGTACCTGGGGTTTAGGTGGTAAAGACATTCACTAAAGACAGTTAGTGAGGGGGAAGTACAGAAGCCAGAGCACCCTTTAGAGTCCTACAAATCACCTGTAAAATATAGTATGTGTGGAGTGGAAACCGTCCACTGTACAGGAGGTAGCTGGCTTGTGTTTAGGAGGCATGTGGTGTCTGTTTTGAAGCTAAAGTGCCATCTCACACAGCAAGATGACCACCCTGTAAGAACAAAGCTGTGGGAATGATGGAAGAGTATAGTACCTCATCTCTTCTCAGATTCCTGCTGGGGTGCATGCTCACTGCATTTTTTTTTTTTAAAGCAGTTGTTGAGGATGTAGAGTTGAATTTGGGTAAGGTCAAGATGATGTCACTTTACTGTATCATCTCTTTTCCATAGTAAATCTGTAGGAAGGGAGGACTTTACCTTTGTAATGTCAGTGCCCACGATCCCGTGTGTGTGTGTGTGTGTGTGTGTGTGTGAGAGAGAGAGAGAGAGAGAGAGAGACAGACAGACAGACAGACAGACAGACAGACAGATACTAATTGTCAGTGATCTTTAGTGATTTTTAAATCATTTGAAATGGTAACGTAGACATTAGCTATACCTTGTTAGTCTTTGTTAGAGCTTAAAAAGTAATGAAACTTCTCATATTTATTCTCACGTAGGAAACATTTATAAGTATCTGATTTGTGCATATCTCTTGTCATATAAATACATGCCAGACCCTGAAAATTATACACAGATGAATCAGACAGGAGTCGTGTCCTCAAGGATCTGATTGACCAACAGAATCTTTTCTTCCCTTTTTTTCCCAATTCATTTTATTTTATTTGTTCCGGTTAGAACAGGGTCACAAAAAAAGATAGTGAGTTTGGAGGTTTATTTATTCCCTTGTTTTCCTGTTTTATTTATCATGGATGGTAGAAACACCTTTGGATGTGGGGACGCATGTATCCTTTCGATGTGAGGGCTGGCAGAAATCCACTGAAATCAGAGCCACTGTTTCTGCTTTGGCTGTGCTCAGTTCTCAGGCTGTAAGGACTGGCCTTGGTGTTGCCATGGGGATAGGGACTTAGAAAGGAGCCACCGTTAGCAAATCTGTTTGAAGCTCGGGAGAACCTTCGAGCCACAGGGAAATGAGGCTGGAGAAGCCTGGTAATGGAGCCCTGCGGGATTTTCACATTTCAGCTGCCAACCCTTGCAAGGCGGGAGGCAGGGGGATGACCGAACTGTAGAGCAGCGGCTGAGTCTACACTAAGCACTGAGTCTGCCTTTGTGGAGAGAAGGGGAGGTGAGGCGGGGGGGGAGAGAAACTCACACACACACACCTTCCGGCAGCTGTGTATACCAGTTGTGACATGTACGCAAACAAATCGTTAATTTTCTAGAGTGGATTTGGGCCAGTTGAGTAGCGACAACCATTTTCATTGCAATGTAGACTAAACTGTATGAAACAAGTATCAGCGACTTTACATGTTCTACCTCCTTTTAGCGGAACATCAGAACACGTGACTGTATCGTGAGATCTGGAGAGAGACAGAGCTCATAGATAGCAGGAGTAGTAGCCCTCGCTGTCTCGTAGGTCGTGGTACAGTTGCTATGTATGTATGTATCCCATGACCACGGATAAGGGTGTTCAGTTCCCTTGAGTATAAGGGGGATGATCAAACAAGCTCGCGGACCATGAGCTATGAGTTGCAGTTGAACGTGGAGCTTTCTCCCCAACCCCAACCCCCAACACCACCTTCTTTCTGTTGAGTCTGTAACGTACTTGGTCATTGCTGTTGATTAAAACTTTGATTTTGGGGTCAGATGGTTTTTTTCCCCCCACTAAACTTTTTAGGATCTTTGGCTAGAGACAGGATCACAGCAGTAAAATTTAAAGCTAGAACTCAAGGATTTCTTCAGAGGATTTTAGCATAGCAGTTTGTGTTTTAGTTTGGTGTTTAAATTTGAGGATGATGCCTTCTTGAATACTGGTTGTTTTCTTTTGTTTATTCATAAATACATGCTATGTTTAAAACATATTTTAATAGGAAAGAATGATGTTAAAACTACTTTAGTTCAGGCAAGTCCCTGAAACTCCGTCTCCCCCTACAGAAGTCCTACTTGTGAATTTTACCTTTCTCTGACATGCCTAATGTCATAGAAATTATTTGGGTCACTGTTGACAAAGATGTTCTTCATCAGTTCTCCTTGGGTATAGATTTGGCTTTAAGAAAAGACATGTCCTGAAGATTTTATCCTTATGCTTGTATGTACAAGTTGGCATGGCTACGGGGTCCACTTCCTCCGCTGGCTGGAACCGGGGCTATTTATAGTTTCTTTTCTTGGCTTCCAAGTTAGTGTATCTGTGTGTATTTATGCGAGGGAGAGCTCTGAGGCCATATAAGACTAGTTTAGAAACCTAGTAGCCTCATTTGCCTTTTGCTCTCTGGAAGGAGAATGATACTATGTTTTGCCAACATAGAAATGTAACAGGATGGAGTGACAAGACACATCACTCCAGCTCCTCTAGAACCACAGATGACACAGCATGGCCTGAGACAGAGTCTACACAAGCAGAGGAATCATTCTAAGGACCGGTGACGGGGGCATCTCACTGGATGAGGGGGCTTCTATCAGTTGTAGTAGATTAAATCTTTAGTTCCCTTCGGAGGAAGGTGGCACGGTAGTTAGAAATGCAAACCTCTCCCCACCTCCCTTGCTGTCAAGTTCATGTATAACTTTTGACTCCCCCAAAACATAACAACTAACCTGTTAACTGGAAGCCTTACCAGTTATATAAATAGTTGATTAACACATATTTTGTATGTTGTGTGTATTATATGCTGTATTCTTCCAATAAAGTAAGCTAGAGAAAAAAAAGTTATTAAAATTGTAAGGAAGAGAAAATACATTTACTATATTAAATAAAACCCTACGTATAAATGGACCTGTGTAGTTCCAACCCATGTTGTTCAAGGGTCAGCTGTATCTCTCAGTTCCTTGTCTCTCTCTTTGATTACCAGAGGCATTGATGCTTTCATTGAGGCCGGTGATGTCCCATTATAATGCCAGGGCAGGCAGGATGATATGATGGAAAGAACATGGACCAGTCACACACGAGGTGATGCTGTGAAGGTCGATCTCCCTCATCTCCAGGGAACATTACATCCTTCCTGCACAGGGCAGTTATGAGAAATGGGGATAATATAAATGATCAGTAAGTGTCTTTGGGATCAAATCCTGAAAACTCAGTAAAAGAAGTAAAAGAAAATGGAGCATAGGCACTCTTCTTCAAGATTAAGATTTTTGATTTTAAAAAAGAGAGAGAGAGAGAGAGAGAGAGAGAGATCAAATGTATCTTTGAGATCCACTTCCCTTTCCTCTGCCTCTGCCCTTGGCATTCATGGACCTGAGTCAGCTTGTCCTCTGAAACTCTGAGTCAACGCCTGGGTCAAGATGACCTCACCTGTCTTCTCCTTTTTTTTTTTTTTTTTTTTTTTTTGATAAAACGTCCCTTCTGGCAAAAGCCAAGCTGAGACTTTAAGAAATTCTCACAGTCGGTAAGCTTTCCGGTGGGTCGACGGAAGCCAGTAGCTTGGGTAAACCTCTTTATTTTTCCGCCACTTGCTCTCATTGTTTGCATAATTCTGCTACGGTTTAGCCTTCAGAGACAATAACCAACTTGCAGTGCTCTTTTGCCATTTAAAAAAAAAATGGCCACGAGTCATAGTTTGGAAATTTGAAGTTAACTTTAAACAGCAGCCAAATGAATCCTAAGACCTCGTAGGACGCCAGTGGTCATTGTCATAGCACTCTTGCTGGCCTTCGCTGTGCAGGCTGATTTTAGCCTTGAAGAGCGGGTCTGGGGGGATGACAGATGGTAGGGAGCTTGTAGGAGTCGGCCAGGTGACCTGGAGAACGGCCTCCCCTCCGCAGACTATTGTGGGCTGCCTTCCCTGTGGTCCGCTTATGTCCGGGGTGCTCGTTTACCATTTTTGAAACTTATAGAGGAGATAAACATTTAAGAAGTCAAAAAAGTCAGCATTTTATAGCACCGTAATTTAAACTTTCAATGATTTCAGTTATAATCTGACGTATTCTTTCCCCTAAGCTGAAAATCACACATGCTTGTACTAGAACATGTGAAACAAAGCAGAAAAAGTAAAAACCACTCAACCATTTGTTATCTTGGGATCCTTCTGCCCAGACTCACACACACATACTCACATGTATATAATTCTCACACACAAATAAGTCGTTGAGAAAATGGTATGCAAATGGAAGAAACATCCTTTTATTTTTTATTTTTCCGTTAATAAGAAGCAGAAGAGCAAAGAGGTTGAGAGATAATCTATGCATTTGGCCAGACCTGTGTTCGAGTCGGATTTGCTGTGAAGTACTTTTCGATGGTGGAAGAAATTTTCAAGCCTCTCTAGCTCTGCATCCTTGGGAGAGTTCATCGCTGTAGGGTACCAAGTGCTCATCTCTGGAGATGGCACTAGTACAGAACCCACCTTGTAGAGATGTCAAGAGGGTTGTTAGTTATCCATGACAAATTCTTGAAACAGTGCTTGGCCCATGTTAGCTATTCTACAGAACGTGCTACAGTGGTGTTTGTTATTTGCGTGTTGCATTTATCTTTTAGGAAAGCCTGGATTTTTAGCTTAATCATCTTTGTATTCACTGAAAACCTCCCACAATGCCCGTCCCGTGGTAGATATTCAACTTATACTTGTTGAATTTAACGGCATTGGGTTAAAAACTGCAAGAAAAAGACAAGACCTCTTGAGATGATGGCAGACCTAAGATTTTATCACTGAGTCTTCAGGGTTATTGAAAGTATTAAGTGCCTAAGTTTAAAATTCTAAAGGACAGAATTTTTTTTTTTAACTTTCTAAGTCAGTTTTAGATTGACAGAATTATTGCAAATATGATAGAGTTGCAAATGACCATTATTTCACTTCTTTTAATAGCTAATGTTACTCTGATGTATTTGTTATAATGAATGAATGAATGCTGATATAGTATTACCAGTTAGATTCCATATTTAATTCAGACTTCCTTTGTTATTCCTTAATATTCTTTTCCTGTTCCCAAATCCCATCCAGGACAACACATTATGTTTAATTGTTATGTTTCCTTAGGCTCATCTTGGCTGTGGCAGTTTGTCAGACTTTCCTTATTTTTGATGACCTTGACAGTTTTGAGTATTGGTCATGTATTTTGTAGACCCTTTCTCCAGTGGTGTGTTTTTTTTTCTTTTTTAAATTGAGATATTATTCACATACCATGAAATCCACCCCTTTAAAGCGTACAACAAACTGAATTTAAAACAGTTCTTTGGTAGCTGGATTTTTGTTAAAATTTATTAACAACATCAGGTTACTTAAATTGTAAGCAGAGTGCTTCCAGATAGGAAATGTGTTACTTAAATGTCATTTATATAGTGAGCTCAGCTGCTTCTGGTGAGCGTTAATTTGAGCGAGGTTATAATATATATTTTGGCAAAAGGGAACCAGGAGGTCATCTTGGGTTTTACTGTTGCCCTGGAAATGTTGAAAGGAATGAATTTTTTCTGGCATCTTGGACTGTTTTGGACACCGTTTTAGCAGGGCACTTGTTTTTATATACTAACTGAAATAGTACTGATGTCAGAGTCGCTTGCATTTGGAAAATAGAAAGGAAAATGGAAATACATCTTTTACCTTGACGAAAGCCTGGCAGCCGATGGGCAGAGGTTATCAGAAGGTAGAAATGTGGATGTGTGAGTGAGAGTCCCATTTTGGCAGCTTTGCCTGCATACCCATTCATTCATTCATTCATTCCTTCCTTCAACAAATCTTCGTTCAGTGCCTACCGTGTGCCGGATGCTGATCTTGGTTCCTGGGATACGGCAAAGAACAAAGCAGATAAATTATGCCCTCGTGAACTTTATATACTGGTGGTGTAGACAGTGAACAGATAAATGTATGTCAGGCATGATGAATGGTTGGAAAAAGCATAAAATGGGGTCAGATGATACAGAATGGTGGATCGGAGGTGTTCCAGAAAGGCCTCTTTGAGTTGACATTTAAACAGAAACACGGATATGTATATTTGGCTACAAGTGTGTCTACAACATGGAAATTCTCTTTGGAGTGAAGTTCATGCAATCAACATCAGTCAAAATGACGGAGTAGCTTTTATACAGCTCACCGTGCTGTGGTCTGAGGATTTAATGGTCGGTCAAATGCATGGTCTCTACTGCTGGAGAACTTCCTGCCTTAGTGGGAATAGAATGTGAATCAATTAAATGTAAGCCTTGTAGTGGCAGATGGGAGGTGCTGGAAAGGGTGGGTGCTGGGAGCTGTGAAGGGAAGGAGAGGGAGCCAGTCTCATCTGGGTGGTCAGGGAAGGCTTCCTTGAAGAAGGGACACTTAAAGCCAGCAGAGCATGTGGAATGAACGTCACGTAAAGAGGGAGGAAGGCCAGTGAGCCTGGGCACCAGAGCCAGGGAGAATTGTGGGAACCTGCAAACCTGCAGTGACCGTGGTGGCTCAGAGGGAGTATTCCTAAAGATGACAGAAGTTCTAAATCATTTGAGCCATCCCATTCTTGGAAATGGCTACTTTTATTATCATTACAAAAGGCCAGTAAATGGTAGTAAATGAGAATAAGTTAACCTGAAAAAGGCCATCCAATTGATTTTTTTGGACATTTTTGGAATCTAGAGTGTGCATTAGATTTTTCAATGGAATGGGCTATTTTGTATCAGATTTCTAATACTTTGTTCAAATGGCCAAAAATGAATAAAAAAAAAGACATCACATGACAGTGTTTTAAAAATCACTGTGTTAATCAAAAAAGATTCTTTTTAGGAAGATAATTTTTAAGTTGACAATTTCTAACTTGACATATATATATTTATATATATAAATATATTTAATATACATATATTAAATATCATTAAGTGAAATTTGAGAGTAGATATTTAATTGTATAACAGAGTATTCTTAGAGGCAAAACAGCCCTCAGAGAAAGTTTTTTAATCTAATAAAGTGAACTATCTTTGTTTAAAGCTTTTCCTCTAGGACATTCAGTTACTTAATGTTGTGCCTCATCTTTTAAGAGTGTTTTGATGTGACATGCTCGAAGTCAGATGACTTTATAAAGACTGAACAATGCCTCTGCTAAGGATGCAAAAAGGCCTAATCTCTGGCTTTTAAAATGTTTCTGCCATTTTAGGAAAATCAAGACGTGATTGTGGGGTAGTGTTAAATGAAGGGCAGAGAACACAGAGAAGGGGTGGGTGATGATATTAGGGTGATAGTGGGGGTGGTTCTTGGAATGTTGAAATTATGTTTGGATTATGACCCCTCCAGGCAGCTAGACAGCAGACCCCTTTGGTGATACTCGATCAGTTTCATATTTCTCTTAGTTAACAACAAAAACACCACCTGAAATTCCAATTATTATTTAAATTCTTTTCAGAGCCTCGAATTTTGACTAAACTTTGAAACCTAGGACCATTTTGTTTGTGTATTTATTTTTTTTAAATTATAGTAGTGTATGTTCATTTTGGAAAATTTGGGAAATATAGGAAAGTAAGAGACAAATGTATAATCTCATCATTAGTATCATGATAGCATATGAATGGGATATCTTAAATGAAAATAGTTTCGTTATTTTTTGTGATTATAAAAATAATATATTCTTAGTATAGAAAGGAAAGACAATATGTGATATAACCATTAAGATTTGGGGTTATTTCTGCTGTGTGTGTGTGTGTGTGTGTGTGTGTGTGTGTGTGTGTGTGTGTACGTGTGCGTGCATGTGTGTGTGTGTTTTACATATTATGAAACTTGAACTCAGATCAGTATTAGGATAGACTCTGGAAAGAGTTAAGGATTACAAATAAAAGGTTTCTCTAGTAAAAAAAAAAACTTCACAGTAGCTAATTCTTGAAAATCTTGGGCTTTCACATTTTAATAATAATCTGGTATTTTCAAAATGGCTAATTTCATGGTCTCATTTGTGCCTCATTTTGAATGAGAACATAGCTTCATTATATGTCATTAAAATATTTGTCGTTATTTAAACAGTAATTCATAATTGCAGTGACATTTGAAAATAGAGCAAAGAGGGGGGCAATCACATATTACATAGTTCTCCATATATTGTATTTTTATATCCTTTTATGCTTTTTGGATGCATATATATGTGTTTGTATGTATGTGTATTTTCACACAAGTTATTTCATATTATTTGTATTGTCCCATAGCTTATTTTTCTCATTGAGTGGAATATTATGAACGTCTTTTCCCTTTCACTCAACAAAATTCTCTGTTAGTATTGTCAGTATAGTATTTCATTTTCTAATTCTATGTACTGTGCTTTAAACAATTTTTATTGAAAGCCAGTTGGGTCGTCTCCATTCTTCTCCATCGTTAAAACAGTATGATGGTGAATACTGGTATCAGATTCTTGCCTGGGGGCACTTTTCTACAAGTTGAATTGCTGAGCATTATGAATATGAGTATTTTTAAAGTTTTTACTACATATTGACAACTTGTCCTCCTGGAACGGTGGATCAGTTTCCATTACCCCCACGTTTGCCCTCACGTCTTGATCAGTACTTGGCTATGGAGGCAAAGGAAAGTGTCTCTTCACTATACTATTGACCTTTGAACGACACGAGTGTGAACTGTGCGGGTTCACTTATACACAGAGTTTTTTCAATAAATACTGTAAGTGTATTTTCTCTCCCTGATAATAACGTTTCTCACTTACTTGACTGTAAAAATATAGTATATAATACCTGCAACATACAAATTATGAATTGATTGTTTCTGTTATTGTAAGGCTTCTGGTCAACAGTAGGCTTAACTGGTTACAGTTTTGAGGAGTCAAAAGTTAGGCTCATATTTTCAACTGTGTGAGGGTCACCTAACCCCAGTGTTGGTCAGGGGTCCTCTATAACCCAGCCACCTTAAAGCTGTATTTTTGGATGATTAAGTTCACGGGTGTTTGTGTAGACAGTCACAAACTCTTCACGTGGCTGCAGACCCCAAGCAAACAAGATGGCAGTAACTTCAGATTTCGATAGCAGAGAATGAATAAGGGATAAGGGAACTCTGGGAATTGAGAACCTGTTCATATCTACTTCCATGTCGTGACTGGTGTGGGTGCTCCTCATGTGGAAACTTAGTCTCTGTGAGGGTGTGTCCCCATCATGCACAACAAAGAATGAAACTACTCAGTTTCTGAATCTGCATTTCATATATATTTATTTATTCATTCATTCATTCATTTATTTTTTAAGTTTATTGGGGGTAACATTGGTTAATACAATGATACAATTTTCAGGTATACAGTATAATTTGACACCTATATATTTTATTGTGTGTTTACCACCCAGAGTCTGGTTTCCTTCAGCTGCCATATATTTCATCCCATTTACCCTCTTCACCCTCACCTTATCTCCCTGTATTTGGCCCCCATTATCCTGTCTACCTCTTATCTCCTCCCTGACCCCCTACCCTCTGGTAACCACTAGTCCATTGTCCATGTCCCTGAGTCTCTGTTTGTCCTGTTCATTTGTTGCTTTTAGGTTTATATCCTACATACAAGTGATATCATATGATTTTCAACTTTTTTAGTCTGGCTCATTTCACTTAGTATGATTATCTCAAGGTCCATCCAGGTTGTCGCAAACAAATTAAAAAATAAGAATCATATGATCATATCAATAGATACAGAAAAAACCTTCAACAAGATATAGCATCCATTTATCAAAACACTTAACAAAATTGGTATAGAGGGAAAGTACCTTAACATAATAAAGGCCATCTATGACAAGCCCTCAGCCAACATTATACTTAATGATGAAAAATGAAAAACCTTCTCTCTCAGATCAGGAGCAAGGCAAGGCTGTCCACTATCACCTCTGTTATTCAATATAACATTGGAGGTCCTAGTGCGTGCAATCAGACAAGAGAAAGATATAAAAGGCATCCAAATAGGAAACAAAAAAAGTCATATACATTTAGTAGTAATTATTTAAGTTTGGGGATATTCTGTGACTTAAAAAATTAACTTAAAAATTTAAGTTAATTTACAAAGATTATATATATGCTCCAAAATTTATTTTTGATACTACCACATTTAAAATCGTTTGCTCTTCCTAGAGTTTTCCCCTACCCACTTTGTTTTTCTAAGAATTACATTTTTATGGGCCTGTAATTCTTAGAAGTCAGAGATGACGTTTATTTTCCCTGTGTTTCCCAACACTTGATGTGGTGCTCCCTGCCTCTGGTTTGAGGAGACCCATCCTTCTGCAAATGGGGTTTCCATCCCTGTTCCTTGAATAAGGCTTTTCTTTTGTGTGAAATTAGGGATTTACGTGGGGTTCGAACCTATGACCTTCTGCTGCGTATAAGCTTTTCTCAAATAAGCTGTTGATTTGTTGAAATGGGGTCATCATGGTGCGTGTTGCAGAATGGGCTCTTTGAGAGGTGGACTCTGAGACAGTGTAGCAGACTTCATTCGGTCGATTCTGTTTCTTAGGGGGTACACTTGCCGTTGACACTGTTGGAAGGGTGCGAGGGTGAGACAGGAAGCAGGTCACGTAGAGAGAGGTGTTGAGGTGCCGTGCAGTGGGGAGCTCTGGAGCCTGGGTCTTCTTGTCCCAGCCTCCCAGGCGAGCCATCAGATGGGGACCACCCACGAAGGGCATGACATTGGTCGAAGCATTTTCATCCAAGAGGCAACAAGTGATCTAGACAACACATGCCAGGGTCCACTGCCGTGAGCAGCAGTCATCTTTGGACAAGTGTCCTTGTGAACTGTGCAAATGAAGAAGGAATGATTGACCCTCAGTATGGAGATAATGATGTTCACCTTATTAGTTAAACTCCAAGAATGACATTGATTGAACAGGAGGGAATGCATTCCTAGAGTGTGAAAATACAAAACCAAAAGAGATCCAATGAGCTGCAGCTTTAATATGGAGCCCGAGTCTCCAGCATTAATAAGTCTGTAAGGGGAGGTGGTTTCTCGTAGGAGCTTATAACACGTTTTCCCTTGGCCAATGGGGAGGAACTGACTCTGGGTCCCTCTCTCCTTCCTACTGTGAATCGAACACCTTAAGTACCACACAGGTCCTTCTTCATGTGGGATTCTGGGTGAGTGGCCACCGATGAGAAAGACCCCGTGAGGCCTGTCCACGGCATGTAGTTGTTCTGGTTGTGACAGCTGGCTCCTCCCAGGGACCCGCTAAGTCCTGCGGGCAGAACCTGAAATTCGGCCAGTCCCTCTGGCTGGAGTCTAGAGGAAGAGCTGCTGCTTTCTAATCGGTCTCCCTAGAGGGGATCCACTTGGCTAATTTACACAAAGCCAGTCTGTGCTGGTCATAGCCCTGCTCAGAAATTCTTGTTGAAGACCATTTTAAGTGGTGTGTGTGTGTGTGTGTGTGTGTGTGTGTGTGTGGTGTGTGCATGCGTGTTGAGGGTGCATACATGTGCATGTGTGTATGTGTGTATGTGAATGAGTGAGTGATTGTGCGTGTGCATGTGTGTGTTAAGACTCTCATAAAGCTCAGAGCAACAGTCGGGATGAGGTAGCTCATAGAGAAGCACTAGGCCAACTTTCTTACCCCCTGAGCCTCTTCACTGTTGAGGCTCCTCGAGGCCCATCTCTCCTGTCTGTGCTCTTCAGAGTCATAGACTTGATGGGCGGATATCACGGTGGGCTTCCTGGAAGAAGTGGTGGTATCTTATTGAAACCTTATGATAGAATTTGGTAGAATTTATCCAGGGAGAGTTGGAGAAGGTGCTGCTAATGAGAGGCAGGACTCAGGGAGGAGGTAGGGAAACTGTTTCAGGAAGCGTGGGGTGTTAATAAGAGAAGTGCAGTCCAGATAAGATGGGGCTGTATCCTAAGAGGTCTTGAGGCCATGGTTAAGGACTTTGCACGGAAGGCGATTAGAAATAGAAAGGGAATTTAAGCAGGGCTGGGACATCCTTAGATGTA
>PVKZ01005478.1:0-52452 GCA_004027375.1 Macroglossus sobrinus | reverse complement strand
AGAAATGAGTTACATAAATGCAACATAAAATCACATATGAGAACAAAAGAACAATGAGTGAGAAAAAGGTTTGATTTGCACATAAAATTAGGTTATATTATAAACTTCCAAAGAATGCTTTCCCACTATGATTCATTCCTAGATAGAGTGATGGGGTAACTAGCAACTATTTTCTATTCCTTCCTTTCTTTTAACTATATATATATATACACACACACACACACACACACACACACACACACACACACACACACACACACATATATATGTATATATATGTATGTATGTATGTATGTATGTATGTATGTATATATGTGTATGTATATATATATATAACTACACACACATATATAATACATATGTGAGTATTTAAATATATGTATTTAATATATTCAAATTGATTGCAGTTATTTGAGGGTATTTTTTATTTTTAACATAATAAAGTAGTAGCAAACTCAGAATCTTACAGTTGCATTGATACATGCTTTATTTGAAAGTTAAATGCTATTTTTAAAGACTAAGAAAAGTTATTACTCTCAAATCATTGTTGAATAAAAACTGTTCTCAATTATTACCATGTCTGCTTTCAATTAAGGTAGATGAGAGAAAAATATCAAGAAACCAACTATTAATCCAATATTGCTCAGGATTTTTAAAGATAGCAGAATTGATTCTGACTCCTTATTAAAAAAAAAAAAATCATTGTGTGTGTAGGTATTTATAGAGTCAACACCAGTAAACACTTAACAAGAATCATGGTAAAACTACTATCAGGGTGTCTCTTCTTTCTCATATGTAAGAAAAAACTGATATCTCTCAAAGCCTTTTATTCATGTTGCTCATAGACAATAAAAAGGCTCTCAAAATTGCATTTAATTGGAAGAACTTGTTACTTGCCTACATTTTACCTATAAGGAAGGAACACTGGGGAAATAAATTTCCTAGATTCTACCTTGGAAATGCTGGGTTTTAGGCAATAACCAATGGTAATTGTCCACCACAATCTGTTCATTTTTTACCCACTGTGATTATACCCAAGAGTGTTTGGCTGGATGTCCAGGACCTCTGAGTGATGCCCATCATCCCTTTCATGTAGCTACAATATCACATGTACACTCTCTATTCTGAAGTTAAATATTGTCAATACAATATATACTAATAAAGTAATGATAAAGTAAATAACTATATGCTAATAAAGTAATGAGAAAGGAGAAAAAGAAAGGAAAAGTAACATATGTACATGAATACACATTACACATAAAGGAAGAAAGTATGGCTGGTGATCACTGTTCTCATTTATGACGTTGGTTATAAGGCATAATTGACATTAATAACATTTTAAATCAGGTTCATTTGACAACCCAGCAGAAACCTCAGTTACCTATTTTTCTTTGTTTTAACTGTCAGTAAACCAGATTTCAATCCTAAAGAATCTGTGGCCTCAGTGGCCCCAACTGTATAATTTGCTTTAGTCTTCCATTTTTTATTTTAATCATATAAATAATTACAATTTTCTCAAATATGCTTTTCCCTTAGAGAACTAACAATGATATTCCTCCTCATCACTAAAATCAACCCTATGGGAGACAGTGACCACTTTTTTTGTCTCAACAAGCAGTTTGAGGAACTTTAAATTGTCAGATTATTTCCAAATCAGTGATGGTATTAATAAAAACATTTCTTTCTTAAATACTATGGCTTTTCAATAAGCAGAGCCTAGAATTTTAGGGATAGAAAGAAAATATTTCCAGCCAGTATTTGATAATATAATTGTGAGGAGGGGTGGGTTATATTTATGCCTGAACTCTTTTATGCTACCTATGGAAGAAGTAGAGGCATTTATTTTCAGTAGTTCAGAAAGACAGTACATCCTATAGAAGAGCACATCCATACTGCATGGTATTTTATTCCAGCTAGTGCCACAGCTGTCTTCAGTAGACTATCCCATAATTTTACCAAGGCTAGCTCCTTCTGGGCAATGAAAACTGTGGTAAGATCTATTGCATTTTTTCATTTACAGATCTACTATGGCCAATGGTGGCCCATTAAGCAAGCACTAGGGTAACTGTCATGCACAGGTTGTTCACATGATTATTAGAGACACCTCTGCATTACAGTATTTTGGTGAGACTTTATTTGGGATATAAGTAAAATTTTAGACCACTTTTGAAGACTTTCTCAACAGAATTTTTTCCCAAACTTCTTTAAAACAAATTCTTTTATCATAAATCCCATCCTATTATACCTCTTCCGATTCCCTAAAAACTGGTAAAATCATGGGTTACTATACAGCATGCCATTTCTTCTTCCAAAAAAGCTGGCCAGTGTCAGAACTTGAAGTTCTGACTAATGAGATGTTCGTGCATTACTGAGCTTTAAGGACACACTTGGGTTCAACTGTAATACTATAATGGTCAATGCATTAGCATTAGTACATAAGTCTCTCTAAAATAGATTCATTTTAAACAATTACTTATGAATTTCTTAGTTATACATAATTCTTCACATGGGAATAATAAGATTCATAGGAAGTATGTTTTCAGGAACTGCTTCAATCCAATTCCAAGTGATAATAAAATGCGTCTGTATATAACACCCAGTTGACATATGTTTACAAATGTATGTCAGGTCATTTCGAACCTGGTGTCCAAAGATGAGGATTTCAGTTTCTAACACAGTAACAAATCAATATAATTTCTCAAAATAAAAATAGTTATTTGCCAAATAATTTGTTCTAAAACTTTCATTTCAAACTGGTAATATCTGGAATTATATTCATCTTCAAATGAACTCTAAAAGATGAAATTAAAAAGTAAATACATTTGTTTGGAAGCACTGGAGAACTAGCACGGACTTGTCATCAGGGCAAGACACAAGAGAATGAAAGCCAAAAAGATAAGAAGAGTTCAACATTTGCTATGACCTTTACTGATTTGGAAGCAATCACTATGAGAACAGGATATTTAGGAAATTCAAAGTACTAGAAGAAAAAAAAAATGGTTTAAAGAGCCTCTACAAAAAAGGGACCATTGTGAATTCTCCAGGCTTTCCTTTGAAGATTTAAAGGTCCTGGCATAAGAGTAAGAACAAGCTATAAATAAATAAGCTTTAAAAGAAATGAAACCCAGCTTCATAAAAGCTCAATATCTGATTGGATTAAGATAACTATCCCTTTGCAAACTGCTAACCAGAGGCAAAAGTAAACCCTTTCAAGTGGAAAATAATTTCACCCAGAGCTTCAGATTTAAAATTTTTCTTATACAGGGACTGTCATGAAAAAACAAAAGTGTGCAAAATGACTGTGGAAATACAATAACTAAGTGGAAACTGGGAGCAAGACAAGCTATACCGGAAGACATACAGAATTTCTAGGACTGAAATTTTAGACATGAACTTTAAAATTAATTTGGTTATTTGCAAGAAACTAAATAATTTGATGAATTTTAGCAGTAAACTGAAACTCATATAAAATCAAAAGAATTCAAGATCTATAAATAATAGATAAAATTAAGAAGTAAATAGTTGAGTTCAACAATAAATTAGATACAGTACAAGCACTGAAAGAAAAGAGAAACCGAGAAAAAAACATAAGTATCTGGTGGAGTAGTGAGAGGTTCTAACATATATGTAATTAGAATCCAAAAAGGAGAGTATGGATGAAACAGATACAATGTTTAAAATGTCATGACTAAAATTTTTCCTAAAATGTTAAAAGATGAAACTGCATAAAAAATTCTTAGAAAATACAAAGACCCAAGAATAGTCAAGAAAACCTTGAAAATAAGTAAAAGAAAATGGTGAGAGTCTTATACTACTTAGCATCAAATTTATATTAAAGCTATAATAGTTTTAATATAAAACAATAGAGTTACATATAACAGCACTATATAAAATAATATAGTAGTGGAAAAGTGAAAAACTACCTTGACAAATGGGACAACAGAGAACACAAAAACAAGTAAAAAAATATCCATCTATCATCTATCTATCTATCTGTCTGTCTATCTATCATCTATCTATCTATAGTACTTAAATTGAAATAGAATGGGCTCTTCAACAAATGGTCTTGAGGCAATTGAATATCTATATGGTATTACAAAATATCATAATTCTTAATACACACCATATCATAACTAATGATATTTTCAAAAGATAACCTCAGGTAGATTGTAGATTCAGCAATAAAATTAAAAATAATAAAGCTTGTGGAAGATTACAAAAACTTGGATTATAAAAATTTTTTTAAACACATAAAAACTTTACTTATTAAGAAACAGGTTGATCATTTGGGCTATGTTAAAACACTCAACTTTAATTCATTAATATTACCATTAACAGGGAGGGGGGGGGGAAAAAAACAAGCCAAAAAGAGGAAAGAATGATTTGAAATGCATGTAACCAAAAAAACACTCAAATCCAGAATATATAAATATGACCTTTAAATCAATAAAAAAATGAAAGATAAACAATAGAAAAAAAATTGAAAAATAACTAACAGAATTACCTAAGAGTATTCAAATAGTCAATATATTTATTAAAATAGCCTTTACTTCATATACTTATATTCTATGATCTGTCACCATGCAATTGTATGCCAATGTGCATATATAAATATATACCAATTAGTTGAGGACACACACACACACACACACACACACACACACACAGTTTCAAAAGAGAAATACAAGGATTAACTACAAGGTGAAATACATCATATGCACATTAATAGTATATTTAAATAAATTGTGGTAAATTTATACAATGAATTGGGTTTAAATAATAAAAATGAGCGAAGTATTATTATATTTCATGGAATGTATGCATTTACTAAGCATCTCGTCAAGCAAAAGAAACTGTATTCAAAATAACATCTACTCTATGATTCTACTTATTAAAGTTCAAATAGCCCAAACAAAAGGATGATAAGCATTTATTTCACCACACATGCTACGGTATGTATTGCAGCAGAAAACCAGACATTATTTATCTTATTGCATATAGTGAATGTGCAAGACCATCTTCATAATTTAAAATGGCTGCTCCAACTCATAACACAATATGTAAAGTCTAGTTAACATGAAAATAGCTAAGAAGAAAATACCTAAAAAACTGAACCTTCCCTTGTGGGCACATTCTGGAATTTGCTCATATCATTCATCATTAAGCATTAGCTAAATGTTGCTGCAAGGGATTTTAGAAAGGTAATTTTTTTTTTATGTGATGACATGCTGATTTAACCACTGATACATTTTTATAGAAGACTATAGATGGATAGAGACAACAAATGGATATTTTATCACAGCTATCAATTTTTAACACAATGCATCACTTAAACATACAAAACACTTTCCTAGATGTACAAAACATTCACTCTAATTCCAAAGGAAGCATTCTCAAATTCCCAGCAATTTACTTCATCCATTGTAAAGTTCATTGATGATGATTGTTTGTCCTTTCCACCAGGTGTATGTGTAGATCCTTGTAAACAGACATACTGATATAATTTTAACAAAATAAATAGATAAAAACACATAATAAAAGATTCCAAAGGGAAAGTAACCATTGAAACAAAATAAATTTTATAAATATTATAAAACTTTTTGCAAATAAATAAAAAAATCTAGAGAAATTGAATTTTCTAGAAAAAATTATATATTTTCAAAATTAACCACATTAAAGATAGAAAACTACAACTCATGAATTTTCTTTGGAACTATTAAGAAAGTTATTAAGAAATTACCCCAGGAGAAAACAAAGTGGCAAAATGGTATCACAAAGGAATCTACCAAGGGATTTACCTCTGATAAAGTTTAACTTAAAAATTAGGCATATAAGAGATTAACAGTAATCAATAATAACATAGAACAATTATAAAAATATACTGTAATCAAAGTTATATGAATGTTGTCTCTGTCTCAAAGTATATTATTGCACCATACTTACCTTTTAACTTAAGGGAAGCACTTTTTGGCTTCCCTGTGGTATATTCAAATTGTCAGCATCAGTATCCTTGTGTTTTGGGGCGATTAGTAAGTAAAATAAGGGCTACTTGAACATAAGCACTGCAATACCCTGACAATTGATCTGATCATACAGAGGGCTAGTCAGAGACTAATGGCAGGGAGCATCTACAGCATGGAAGACAGAGCACAAAGTGCTGAGTCATATTCCAGGTAGGATAGCAGGAGATTTCAATACACTATTTAGAAAAATATGCAATTGAAATTATGAATTGTTTATTTCTGGAATTTTCTATTTAATAGTTTTGGACCATGGTTGACCACAGTTAACTGAAACCATGAAAAGCTAAACAGAATAAGGGGGTATACTACATCATAAATTGTTCCCAAATATATAACACTGATACCTAAACCTGATAAAGACAGTACAAAAACAAATTTTTTAGACAAATATCACTAATAAATACTGTGATAAAAATTTTACATGTAATGTAAACTAATAGAATTTAGTAGCATAGCAAGAAAATGATACCTAAAGCTCAAATAAAAATTATTTCAGGAATTCAGTTGCTTCGGTATTAGAAAATCTATTTATATAATATAACTGTATTAATGTATCATACTATATTAAAACTTAAGGAAAAAATCATATAAATATTTCCACACATACTAAAAGTAAAAAATTTCAATACTCATTTTTAATTAAAATAAAAAATGAGAGAATAGGAATCAAAAGATAATGTCCTAGTATAATTATATGCATACATATCTTAATCCTAAATATACTAGTTTACTTTTCAGGAAAAACCAAGGGTATTTCTGCTAATATCAGAAACAAGGCAATATGTTTACTATCTCTTCTATATTCAATTAAGTAGGAAAAACAATTATAATAATAATAAGACAAGAAATAAACTGTGTGCTTATGATGCAGGTATATGGAAGATCCCAAATAAACAACTATAAAATTAATTCAAACAATAAAAGAAGTCAATAAAGTAAATAAAGAAGCCAAAATCTGGATGTTAATATATCCAGTGAATTCCCAACCAAAATAGTTCAATATAGAGGAGTCTCTAATAATATGATAATCATGTATGGTTGAGCTGCAAAGTGACCCTCAGTTTATAATACCTCAAAAGTGCAATATACTGCCTTCACTCTACCTTTTTGCTATTTGTGAGAAAAAATAATAACAAAATATATACATTTGCAGAGAACAGTCTGAAATAATCATGTTTATAAATGTTCTATGGACAGACTGAAAGTTTTTGAAAACTAAATATTTGTATATGTTAAAATGAGCTATAAATGCCCCCAAAATATATTTTTTAATTGAAAATTCAATGGAAAAAATTTAAATATTTGAGATTAAAATTTTAATTCAGGATTTTTATAAACTTTCTTAAGAGATAATAGTAAATCAATAGTTTCAATATACCTAAATAATAGTAAATATAATGAGGGAGAAAACAATTTTAAATAGATAAGAAAAAAATAAATTTAGCAGAAAATATGCAAACTTTTATATGAGTCAAATTTTAAAACACTTCTGAATTATATTAAAGTAGTCTTGAACAAGTAAAAAAGACATTTCTTATTCAAAGATATAGTAATTCAAAATAATAGAGAACTCAGTTCTTCCTAAATTAATGCATCAATTAAATGCAATCTCAATATAAATACTTACATGCTTTGTAGTGGAAATAGGACATTTGATGCAAAACTTCATGTGGTACTCTATTCAAGAATAGCCAGAAAACACTACACATGCGCGCGCGCGCGCGCGCGCACACACACACACACACACACACACACACACACACACACAAAATCTATGCAAGGTTGTGTGTATCAGATAATAAAAAATACTATAAAGCCTCTATAATTAAAACAATGTGATATTGGCATGTGAACATGCAGATAAAACTTTTCAATAAAATAAATAAAATAACCAATAATTTAATCCAAGTATACATGGAATTTTACATCACAACAATAGATTTAGGCAAGAAACAGCAATGGATGCTAACTAGTGGGTAGATGTTTGAAGAGTTATAAGACACTGTTCTCAACATATCCTTATAACTAGAAAAGAGTAAAATAGTAAATTACAGTAAAGGATTCTGATAAACACTACCTAGACTGAGTGATCAAAGTTAGTATGAATAGTAATAGGACTAATCAGTAGCAAATGGGTACAGTTACAAATCACTGAGAGACTCAGTATATTTTCTACGATAGTCTTGCCCAAAGTACATAACCTAAAGAATGCTGCAGAATTACACAAATTGAGATATTATTTACAAAAGGGCTGGACTTCACTTCTAGAAAATATCATTGTAAAATACAAAGAATTGATATACAGATTTGCTAAGTTAAAGAGACATCTGAGACATGAAAATAAATGTAATACATGATGTTAGATTTTTTTAATAAAGAGTTAATTGGTGAAGTTTGAATAAAATCAGTAGATTACTTAATAGTGTTATGTTAAATTCATTTTCTGATTTTGATAATTTTACTTTGGTAATAAAGTGCCTGCTTTTAAGAAATATTTATTGATGAATCTAAGAGTAAAATGGAATATTCAACTTGCAGTTGAGAAACCATCATATAAATAAATAAACATAATGAGAGAAAAAATAAAATAAATATAATAACATGTTAATATTTGTGATATATGGGTGAAGTCTATCTGGGAGTTCTTTGTAAAACTCATGTAAATTGCCTATAAGTTTGAAAATATGTTAAAATTAAAATTTAAAAAACAAACCAACTGATGCTGTAATATAGATGTTATCCATTTTTTTAAGCCAGTGATATAACTAAGACCAGACAGTGCAAATGCCTAAAAATGCACATGAAATTAAATAACAGACTTTTTAAAGATAAACTAAAAATCTAAGGTTGTCAAGCACACCTTAATCCATAGTTCTAACTCAAAAATTAAGATAGTGCAAGGAAATAGACTATCATACTTCACCCTTTTCAGAATTTCCAACCTAGAAAATCAAAATAATTTTTGAGATAATATCAGACTACTATGTGTGTGAGTGTATGTGTGTTCAGGTTGGGGGGAAGATGACAAAACCAGATGTGTTCTACATTTACTGTCAGAAACATAGAAGCAAATTTACTGAATATAGAATTGTTCCATTATTTGTTTTATTTTAAAATTAAATTTATTGGTGGAACAATTGTTAATAAAATAGGTTTTAAGTGTACAATTCAATAATACATCATATGATATTGCATTGTGCATTCACCACCCAAAATTAAAGTTTCTTCTGTTATTATGTATTTGACACCCTTTACCCTTATTTATCTCTCCTCTTCCCCTCTGGTAACCATTAAAGTGTGGTTTGTGTCCATAAGTTTGTTTCTTTGTCTTGTTCATTTGTTGCTTTCAGTTTTATATCCCACATACAAGTAAAATATGGTTCTCGATTTTCCTTACTGACTTATTTTGCTTAGCATGATAATCTTAAGATCCATCCATGTTGTTGCAAATGGAAGTATTTCATCTTTTCTTAAGGGAGAGTAGTATTTCATTGTATATATCTACCATATCTTTTTTATCCAATCAACTTTTGAAGGGCACTTGGGTTGTTTCCATGTCTTGGCAACCATCAATAATGCTGCAATGAGCATTGGGGTGCATATATTTTTACAGATAAATGCTTTCAAATTTTTAAAGTAGATACCCTGAAGAAGGATTGCTGGGCCACATAGTAATTATATTAATTTTTTGAGGAACCTCCATACTGTTTTCTATACTGGCTGTACCGATCTACATTCTTACCAGCAGTGTATAACTATACTTTGCTTTTTTTGTTTAATTTTTCTTTTCTTAGTTTTTTTCTCCTCTATCTACCCCTACTATTGTTATTTTAAAATATATTTTGTTTTAGTTCTACCTCCTTATAATTAGTGAAGAAACATTAATAAATTTTAAGTAAATACTCATGTCTACAAGTTTTCTCAGGTCTGGTAGAAAGCTCACAAAAACCAAATATTTATTTATGCTAAAAGTCAGCTATACATGCCCAAATAATATTTGAAAAATATTAGAAAATTCAAATAATAAATTTTAAATATTCAAATTGTTTATTTTTTAAATTCAGTTTTGTAAACATTCTCAGTAAGTAATAAAAGGAAAAAATCATTTCATCAACATTTTCAAATAATTTAATAAGTAAAAATTACCTCCTTTAAGTTATTTAACAAAAAATGCATAAATCCTATGAGCAAGAAAGATACATTGTATTTCTGTAACTATTCACAATAAAATGCCAGAGGTATAGTGACATACATAATTAAACTAAGATGAGTATGTTAAGTGTAGACACCAAAACTGCTTGATTCCAGTTACACATGAATAAGCAAATCTATATAATGCATTTTCTTATTTTTTATGAGAACAAGAAAATCTATCAAGAATTAATTACATGATATTTGTTATAAAAAAGCATACCAAAAGTAATTCAAAATTATTACATTAATTAAAAGTGTAACTTTAAAAGTAATGGTGGAAAAATATTTTTATCTTATTTTAATAGCCGAGGAATTAGACTTATGAAAGCACACACACTATACATCTACACGGCTTTTTTTTTTGTCAAGGAAGCAAGAGGGCTGGTTACTGACATATCACATTCCTGAATGGTTATCAGCATACCGAGATAAAAGTTCAAGTTTTTTCCTAGAAAAATGGTTATTCTATGACAGACACCTGTTCATACATTTATTATCCATTTAAGTGATGAAATATAAAAGCAATTAAGAAAACACTTAATATTCCTGAAAAACAATTAGAATTCTGATTAAACAAAAAATATTTCCTTTTAAATACCTGTATTAATAATGATTAATTTTTTTATATTTTTATTTGTTTACATATACATCATTTTTCAAAGATAAAAAGGCTCTGCTTTATATTATTCACAGTAACTGTTTAGAGCATTGTTTATTTTATAAGAAAATACATGAGACACTGCAAAACTTTTTAAATTTTGCCTTCAGAAATTACTCTTCTCAACCTTTATCTTAGCGATATATAAAATAAATGATATATTTTACATATAGACTCCATATTTTAAATTTCCTATCAAAATACCTAAACTTTAATTTCACATGTTTCTAAGTTTTGAGGAAAATAAAATTAGATATGATTAGATAAACTTATAATATGAAATTATATTAAAATTATAATCTATTATAAATTTGTTATAAATTTAATAATGGATTTATAACATAAATTTATAATATATAATTATAAAATATTTAATAATATAGTATACATATGTATTTAAAATAGATTTGTAATTTTTTATGCATTTAATAATAGATGAGTAAAACCATTTTAAGTTTGTTAGTAATCTTACACAGCAATATATTATCATCTAAGCTAAATCAAATTTATTTTCTATTTTATGAATAAAGATATTATTAAAAATACCATTAGACACAAAAAGAATTTTTGTAATTTTTTTAGAGGAAAAAAGTGAGATATAGTAGAATGATAGGATTTAGCAAATAAAGGAATTATGATAGGTGCGATGTGAAAATGTATTTGTGTATCAATTTATCTACATTTAAAATATTGGTTTCACTTTTAACAGAGGTCTTTGATATTTAAAATTAATATAAATTTTAATAATATTCTAGTTCATTAAAGTGACATTTTCAATAGAATATTTCTCAAATTTAAGATTTAGACATTTTAAATAATTGACTCAGAAATTATATGTGTTATCAGAATAAAAATAATTTTAATGGTAGTACACATAGAAGAGTGATTAATATGAATCAATAAAGAAAATACATAACTCATTTCTCTCTACCATTTACTAGACCTGTTATTTTCAGCAAGTTATGTAACTTTCTCCTTTCTTCAGTTTCTCTGTCTATAAAATGAGAAATATAATACATAATGAAAGTGACAGTTGAAGGTTAATGCAATATAAATATGAAGTCCTCTGCCCAGAGCCTGACATAGAGTAAATTCCTAGTATTTGAGTTATTATTACTACCATAATGATTTGTAAAATAACATCAAAGCAAAGCAACTCTCTGTGTAAAATGGGCCACTGAATCACTTATTTTACTAATGAAATGGACAAATGTTGTTATCTTGTTATATCTATGTAGTAGCTTTTCTCCTTTTCTCTTTTATCTAAATATGTCATAAAAAGTCATCAATTATTCCTCAAAAGTTACCTATGGATAGAACACCCTTAGTTTTCATCATCCTGGTAATGTTGCTTTTTGACAAAATGAAATTTCCAGCATCGTATATTAAAATAGGAGAGTCTCAGATTTATATCTAATACCAAGATAAAATGATCTACCCATACATTACCTCATGGATTGTTGTTAGGGTTTAACACAACAGTTTAGCACATTGACTGGTATTTTTTTATTATTATTATTTTAAAGATTATAAGTGAAGAGGGTACAATCTTCATGGAAAAATACACACCTAGGAAGATATTTACTTCATCACATAAGGGTTATGAAAAGACTCCACATTTTTAGTCTTTGGCCCAGTCTCAAAGAAAGTAATGAAGGAGTAAAAACCAACAATTGAGAGAACAGTTCTAATGATTATTAGAAGAAAAAATACCTTCTTTGTTCTAAAGAATCCCTTTCAGAAAAGGATTGAAGGAATTTGAAGAGAAAAAACCTTGAGAAAGTACTATCTTCTAACTGGGAGGCTTCTTCTACTATCCAGTTATTTGAGGGATTTTATCAGTATCTGGATGGAAGAGAGAAAGAGAAAGAGAAAGAGAAAGAGAGAGAGAGAACAAAGTGAGAGAATCTTTAATTTTCATAATAAGTTGTTCTTATCGCTGTTCTGTAGGTATAAATTTGGGAAAATTTCACATCACAAGTCTTTATTGGGAATTAAGTGAAAGCATTTGGTTAAAGTATCCATCCCATGCTTTTCTTTTCTTAGGAATTCATGTTGGATGTCTGTGGCATTGAGACCCTTAGGTAGTTAGGAACAAAGACTATAATCTTTGCAAGTAAATTCTTCAAAATTAATATAATACAAATAAAATTAAATGCATATGATTAAAATTTTAAGTAATTTTAAATTAATGATAGTTATAGAGAACCGGAATAATCAGAATGACCAAATTGACTATGCCCTAATGCTTGTTAGTTCTGTGAATGTAGAGAGAATTGGACTTACCCTGGCAAATATGTTCAGGCTAATTGTTTTTCTAATTATGCAATCTTGGTTAATTTATCTCAGTATTATTTGCTTCACTTTCTTAGAAAATCATGACAACAGCTTCCACAAAATGTTGATGTAAATATTGACTGAAAAAAATATTTGCAAAGAGATATATTGAGTCTTCATTATGCAATTTTGTTTTTCTTTCTTTTTATTTCTTTTATTTTCCTCTCAAACAGAAATGGTGTATCTCATAAAGCAGAAAAATTTTTGACATTACTATATTTATATTTTTACTTCATTACCATTTCATTACAAAATAATTATTGAGCAACTTCCATACAAACACTGGGGATGCAATAATAAACAATACCAAACCTACAAGGGTTGGTTGTCATGGAGATTACATATGAAACACTCTAAAGTTTGGTTTATATTTTTATCTTTATAATTTATATTGTTTGGAAATATTTTTCTTTTAATACAACATCATTATTCCCAGAAAAACTACACATTATCTAACAAAATTCAAGTGGGTTTTGCACATTTTGATTTATTAAGCCATTTGTAAATTGATATCATTTTTATCAGTAGCATCAAATACAGACCAGAACATATAAAGATTATATGCCTATATGCTAAATTTTGATCTCGAAGCTAAAAACATATATTTAACATAAAATAGTGAAGCAAAATGTTTTGAACATGCCCTGGTACATATGTGAAAGATTAGGTAATATTTCTGAGGTTAAGTGCATATTGAATTCATTAATTTATCTTAATTTCTTATTTTCATATAAAAAATCTTCAATTAATTTAATTAAAGATGTTTGATGCTGGTAAAAATATTCCAAATAAATAACCACAATACAGTTTTCTTTATAATGCCATTCAAAAGGTAACATAGAATATAATTATATCTGATATGGTCTATTTATTTTGTGTATATATATATATATATATATATATATATATATATATATATATATAAAGTTTTTCATGCTTAAGACTTGCCAGCTTTAGAATGCCTAGAATGAAGCATGTTTTGCAGAGTTAATCACTCCATCAGTCTTCAAACAATGGGCTTTCTAAATTGTACTGTTGTTCAGAGTAAATATTTCTAAATTATATATTTGGCATAGAGAACAAATGAATTAGTTAGAATTCAAATGAATTATAAATTATTAAATCTACATTTCAGGTAGTAGTGTCTATAAAATGAAGTGAATGTTATTAATGCTAAAGTTTTTTGATAATAAAAATGTAATTAATATAACTTTTATGTATCCTCATGCATATCTTATTGTTATGAACTCCACTGTAGATCTGTGAAGAACAGCTTGTGAATGGGTACAAATTTCACTGAAATGTGACTGCTTGGGATTCTAAATGGCTCTGCTAGTCCACACTCAGCTTTTAACATTATGCTAAAAAAGTTCAAGAAATTATTCTTAGCAACTGACATGCTTCCAGCGTCACTTCTACCTATTCCCTGTTACAGGTGTGCCCTTGCTAGTATCACATCATTTTAAATAGGCCTGCCCTATCAACTTCATGCAATTTGATTGTTCTAAAACATCAACTTTCTGATGGGTTCCAAAAGTTATTTTGTTTTATTTTTTAGCTTTTTCTTTTTGGCGAGTTAGAGCACCTTTCTTTACAGTTTTTGACATCTTAGTTATAAGCAAAACATGTAACATTCTCTGCTACTTTAAAATGATGTTTTGCTAGTCAGCTTCATATTTAATTACTTAAGATTTAAGTCAACATAGAATTATGACAAAACTAGAGGAAAGAGGAGTAAAATTTTTTATTTAAGAGTAATTATTCATTATTTTGTTACAAGCACATTATTTTTGAATAGATAGATGTATTTGAATATTAAGTATTCCAAAGTGCAGTCTGTGGTATATGTGGTCAATTGGCATAAAGTTTCTATTCTCATTTGATTTGATGCCCATTTGTGAAAGGCTGGAAAGGTGGAAAGGTACAAATAGAAATTTTAAGAGTGTCTTATAGCAAAGACACTATGAGTGAATTATTTCAATTGGAAACTATTAATGACATTTGGAAAGTACAAAAAAGTGAAGATATTCTCTTAAATTTAAAGACTTGGGAGATTAGAACTGCCCAATTTTAGTATTATAGTGCTGAGTTTTGAGCTTTATAAATTCAGAGAAGCAGTTGTAGTAATAATGGATACAGAAAAATATTTGTTGTTTTTATTCCAAAGATGTCTTTTAGAACTCAGGAATCTATCTATGGCCAGTTGACTCCAGATCATTCAAAGAGGTGATAAACAATATAATTTGTAAGCACCTAATTCCTGGATTAAATCTTTTTATGTTGATATATATAGAATGAGTCCTGATTTCTTTATGGTACACTGACAAAAGTCTCAGCATGTTTTACAGAGAAGAGTATAATAAGAATAGAACACTGTATGAATAAAATTGTTATTTTAAAAACACATTTGAGTGATGTCAGTAAAATGGCAGAATACGGTGCTTCCAGTACTCATATCTCCATGGAAACACTGACTTAACAATAATGTAGAGACAACATGTCTTTGTGAGAACTCCAGAATATCAGCAAATTTCTCAGTAAAATCTTGCAGGCCAGAAAGATATGAGGTGATATATTCAAAGTACTAAAAAGAAAACTGCCAACAAATAGCACTATATTTGGCAAAACAATTTTCAAAACTGAAGGAGAAATTAAGACTTTCTCAGTAACAAAAGCTGAGGGAGTTCATCACCACAAATTAACTGCTCTAGAAGAAATGCTCAAGTGATTCCTTCAAATTGAAATGAAAGGATATTAGATGTAACATCAACAACAAAAAAAATACAAAATTGTAAAATTCTCTGCTTAAGGTAAATACATAGACACATATAAAATTTTGTAGAATTGTTTTTATACTTCTATAATTATAATAATGAATAAATCATTATTAAGTCTGGTACAGATTTAAAAAACAAAAGTGTAACAAATAACTATAAATGTACATTAATGAATAGACAATATAAAAAATGTAGTATGTATCATCCATAACATAAACTTGTGTGAAGATGCAAAGTAGTTTTTGTATTCAGTTGAAATAAAATTGTTATCAGTTTAAAATAAATATAATGTAAAACAGATTGTTATAATTTTATGTAATACCTATAATAAACACAAAGAAAATACTTGTTGAAGATCCAAAAGGAAATAAGGGAATCAAAACAGGTTTATACAAAAATCAACAAAACACAGTAAGAGAAGAAAAGAGGTACAATATCTATAAGACAGAGAAAAGAAAGAATAAAATGGCATTATGGCAAGTCTTATTATTATTTCAAATGTAAGTAGATTAAACACCTCTTAAAGACAATGATTGGCTGAAGATTAAAAAAAAAAAGATTAACTATGTGCTCAGATACAAGACTCACTTTTTTTTTCTCCTGAAGCAACTCTTTTATTTTTTTAATTAACTCTATTGAGGTGACATTGATCAATAAAACCATATAGGTTTCAAATGTATAATTCAATAACACATTATCTGTTTACTGCATCATGTATTCACCACTAAATTTCAAATCTCTTTTTCTGTCATCTTATATTTGACAGCCTTTACACTTATCTACCTCTTCCTTTCCTCTCTTTTCACTCAGCAACCATTAAACTCTTGTCTGTGTCTATGAGTATTTGTCTTATTTGGCACTTTCAGTTTCATATCCCACATAGAGTGAAATCATATAGTTCTCAATTTTTTCTCTCTGACTTATTTCACTTAGCGTGATAACCTCAAGATCTATCCATGTTGTCACAAATGGCAGTATTTCATCTTTTTTTTTATGTCTGAGTGATATTCCACTATAATCTAAGGACACACATAGGTTGAAAGCAAAATTATGGAGAAAGAAATTCCATGCCAATGATAAACCAAAAATAACAGAGAGGTAGCTAATACAACAGACAAAATACATTTTAAGTCAAAACCTGTCACTTGCCATTATAACACTTATCAATATATTTGTGCCTAACATCAAAGTCCCAAATATATAAAGCAATCACTGACCAGAACTGAAAAGAGAAATAGACAATAATATAATAATAGTAGAATATCTCAATACTTTACTTTCAATAATGTATGAAACAAGATAGGTCAATAAGGAAACAGAGGACTTGAACACGACTAAAGACCAATTGATCTAATAGAAATATATAGAATACTCTACCCAACAACAAAATATAGGTGTTCTGAAGTGTACATGGAACCTTACCCAGGACAGACCACCAGAGAAGCCACAAAAGCATTTTTAACAAACTTGATAAGATTGAAATTATATAAACTATTCTTTCCAACCATAACAGAAATGAATTAGTACATTTATAGCAGAAGTAAAAGTGGAAAACCCACAAATATGTTAAAAGTAAATAATATATGCTTAAATCAAAGGTCAAAAAAAATGACAAGGTAAATTAGAAAATATATAAAAATAAGTGAAAATGAAAACATAGCAAACCAAATTCATGGGATGCAGCAAATGCAGCACTAAGATAAATGTTTATACCAGTAAAAATTTACAATAATAAAAGAAGGGAGTTCCAGTCAAGATGGCAGACTAGATAAAAGCAAGGTTCACCATCTTCCACAACTGCATTAAGGTTACAACCAAATTATAAAACCAAACAACTTGAATGGAGAACCACCTGAAGTCTAGCTGACCCTAAAACATACATCTGAGGATATAAAGAAAAAGGCACATTGAGACCAAAAAGAGGAGGTGGAGACATCAAGCAGGCTGGTACGGCACTGGAACCTGGCACTTGAGCAGCTGGAGAGAGATCATGGCTGCAGAGGCTCCCTTGAAGGCATAAGAGTCTCAGGGCTCCCCAGCCCAGGTTTCCAGTCCCAGAAAGAGAAGTTCCCATAAAATCTGACTGTGAAATCCACTGTGGAGTCTGGCCATGTAAGTGAGGCCAAAAAAAACCTGAAAATCTAGACAAGTAGTAAAAGGCCCACGTATAAACTCACTCACTCACAGACACTCACTCTGTGCTCTGATTAAGGGTCATCATCTTGGGAGGTGCAAAAGACATACAAGGAAAGACTAAGTTGCATGATACTGGGACAAAGGCTGGAGGGGCAGCCACCATTGCTCTTTTGTTAGGCCCTGCTCTAAGGCAGTTTACAGGTGTATGCTATCTCGCTTGTGTTGAACCCTCCCCACCATGGCTAATTCTGAAGCTGCGTTGGCCTGCTAAGAGAGGTCAGGTCCACTTCAAGTATCCCTGAGGCCCCATCTCACAATTGCCTATGAAACACATTACTGAGCAGTCAGCCTCACCCTATACCTTCCCTGGGACACATATTGGCAGGCAGCAGCCCTTGGCTCACACGGCCTGCACACGGCCCTCACGTTTTGAAAGAGATTTTTGGTGGCGAGCCACTGGTGCCAGCCCGAGCCATAGTGTCTTTTGAGTGGATCACAGATGTCTGAGGGCCTGAGTAGGACAGCTGCTGGCCTTTCTGTGAAGCTGAAGATTCAACACTGCAATGAAACCTGACTGCATTGGCTGGGATAAATTTGTTCCCTTTATTCTGATAAATCCAAGGATCCCTACCCCAACTAACTCACATACCAACAAAAAGCTCTGCAGAGTCATGGGCAGCTGGCACACAGCCCCAGAACTTACGTGCACTGGTCCTTTTACTAAGCCATCCCAGGCTTGATAATGGGGGTCACAGACCTTAGCTTGCAGCGTGGTCTCTCCCACTCGCCTTCAGATAAAGCATAGGCAGCAATTGTCTGCAGATCTCTTTGTAGCTCCAGTAGGCAACACTGAGCAATCAAAGGCAGTGGCTGAACATGGCCTACACAGGAGCCCCTCCCAAGAGGCCACAGAACCACACACCTAAAGGTTGGTATCAGACCACAACACTGTACCACCTAACTAACCCCATATGAAGGACACCCAATGGGTGGTCTCAACAGGTACATGGGACAGCTGGGGGGAATCCCACTTTGTGATGTCAGTACCCACACAGCAGCTCCTCCCCTGTGGGTGTGGCCAATCCTCACAGCCAGGCAGCCCCAGAATCAATTCCATCCATTCACCTATTAACAGCAATCAAGAAGAACACACATAACCGCACAAAGAATATGGCTGGAGTCCCCAGCATAAGTGATCAGAAAGACCGTGCCACTGGGCCACAAAGAACACCCACTACAGAGAGGCATTAAAATGAGAAAACAAAGAAATATGTCACAAATGAAATGACAGGAGAAAACTCCAGAAAAAAATCTAAACAAAATAGAAGCAAGCAACCTACTATAGATAGAGTTATAAGGATGTTCAATGAACTTTGTGGGGGAAATAGGTAATCTCAGTGAGGACTTCAACAGAGTAATAGAATATATTAGAAAGGACATAGAAAACATAAAGAAGAACCACATAAAAATGAAGAATACTGGAAGTGAAACGAAGAATAAACTAGAAAGAATCAGTGATAGATTAGATGAAGCAGAGGAACAATTCAGTGAATTGGAAGACAAAGTAGCAGAAAACAGCCAATTAGAATAGCAAAAAGAAAAAAGGATACAAAAAATAAGGAAAATTTAAGAGACCTCTGGGACAACAAGTCAGGCCACAAAATGAGTCTCAATAAATGTAAGAAGATTGAAATCATATAGCAATGTTATAAAACTAGAAATCAACCACAACAAAAAACTGAAAAATACACAAATACATGGAGTCTCAACAACATGCTACTAAACAATGAATGGGTTAATGATGAGATCAAGGAAAAAATCAAAAGATACCTAGAGACAAAAAAGAAAATGATAACACAATAACTCAAAATCTATGGGAAAGCAATCTTAAGATGGAAATTCATAGCAATATAGGCCTACCTCAAGAACAAGAAAAATCTCAACCTTACACTTAAAAGAACTAGAATAAGAACAGCAAACAAGACCAAAGTGAGTAGCAGAAAGAAAATAATAAATGTCAGAGAGAAAATAAACAAAATAGAGTATAGAAAAACAAGTCTTCGACAGGATGGCTTTACAGGTGAATTTTACTAAACATTCAAAGAAGAATTAACACCTGTGCTTCTCAAAGTATTACAAAAATTGAAGAGAAAGGAAGGCTTCCTAACTCCTTTTACAAAGTCATCATTACTCTGATTCCAAAACCAGACAAAAACAGTACAAAACAAAACAAAACAAAAACAAAAAAACTATAAGCAATATCTCTATTGTATAGTGAACATTGATGCAAAAATCCTCAACAAAATATTAGCAAACTAAATTCAGCAATACATAAAAAAGATGTATATCATGACCAAGTTGGATTTATTCTTGGGATACAAGGTTGGTTAAATATCTGCAAATCAATTAATGTGATATACTACATTAACAAATTGAAAGATAAAAATCATATGATCATATCAATAGTTGTAGAAAAAGAATTTAATAAATCCAGCATCCATTTATGATAAAAACTTTTAGCAAAGTGGAAAAGAGGGAATATACCTCAACATAATAAAGACCATTTACAGCAGGCCTATAGCTAATATCATACTTAATGGGGAAATCCTAAAAGCATTTTTCTTATGATCAGGAAAAAGATAAGAATACCCAGTTTTACCACTTCTATTAAACACAATATTAAAATTCCTAGCTATAGCAATCAGAGAAGAAAGAGAAATAAAAAGCATTCGAATTGGAAATGAAAAAGTAAAACTGTCATTATTGCAGATGACATGATACTATATATAGGAAACCCTAAGATTTCAGCAAAACAACTATTAGACCTGATAAATGAATTCAGTGAAGGGAATAAAATTAATCTTTAGAAGTGGGTTGCATTTTTATACACCAATGATGAACTATGAGAAAGATAAATTAAGAAAACAATCCCTTTTAAAATTGCATAAAAAAATACCTAGGAATCAAATTAACCAAGAACATAAAAGACTTGTTCTTGAAAAATTATGTCATTGAAGAAAATGCATTAAAGAAGATATAAATAAATGGAAACTAACACTGTGCTCAAAAGTAAGAAGATTCAACATCGTTAAAATGGCCATACTATCCAAAGCAATCTGTAGATTCAGTGCAATCCCTATCAAAATATCAATGGCAGAGAAATAAAACAAATAATCCTAAAATTTATATGGAACCATAAAAGATGTCTAATAGCCATGACAATCTTGAGAAGGAAGATAAAGTTGGAAGTATCACACTACCTGATATCAAACTGTACTACAAGGCTAGTAATAGTAATCAAAATAGCATAGTACTAATAGTACTGACATAAAAACAGACATGTAAATCAATGGAACAGAATAGAGATCCCAGAAATAAATCCATACATATATGGTCTTTTAATCTATGACAGAGGAGACACATAAAATGGCGTGAAAACACTCTCTTCAACAAACAATGTTGAACAGCTACATGTGAAAAACAATGAAACTGGACTACCTCCTTACTTCATATACAAGAATAAACTCAAAGTGAATTAAAGACTTAAATTTAAGACTTGAAACCATAAAACTTCTAGAAGAAAACATAGGCAGTAAACTCTCTGATATTACTATTAGTAATATTTTTTTTCTGATATATCTCCTCAGGTAAGGAAAACAAAAGAAAGAATAAACAAATTGGACTACATCAAACTAAAAAGTTTTTGACAGCAAAAGAAACCTTTGATAAATGAAAAGATAACCTACTGAATGGGAGAAGTTATTGGACTACAATACATTTGACAAGGAATTAATATTCAAAATTTATAAAGAATTTACAACTCAAGAGTGACAACAAAAAATATAATTAAAAAATGGGCAGAAGTCCTGAATAAGTATTTCTCTAAGGAAGAAATGCAGATGGCCAGTAGACATATGAAAAGATACTCAAGATCACTAATAATCAGAGAAATGCAAATCAAAATCACAATGAGATATCACCTCACATCTGTAAGAATGGCTATTATCAATAAATCAATAAACAACAAGTGTTGGTAAGGTTGTAGAGAACAGCGAACAATCATATACTGTTGGTAGAAATACAAATTAGTACAGCCACTCTGGAATACAATTTGGTGGTTTCTCAAAAAATTAATAAGAGAACTATCTTTTGACCCAGAAATTGTACTTCTGGATATTTATCCAAAGAAAACCAAAACACTACCTCATAATGATCTATGTACCCCTATTTTCTTAGCAATGCTATTCAAAACAGCCAAGGGCAATCTAAGTTCCTGTCAATAGACGACTGGTTAAAGAAGTTATAGTACATATATACAATGGAATATTACTCAACCATTTAAAAAATGAAATCTTACCATTTGCAGTGACATGGATGGACATAGAGGGCACTATGCTGAGTGGAATAAGTCAGACAGATAAATGCCATATTTCACTTTCATCTGGAATCTAAAGAACAAGATAGATAAACAAAATAGAAGCAAACTCATAGATACAGAGAATATTTTGATGTCATAAAGAGAAAAATAAATACCATAGAATTTTATTTATATGCAGAATCTAAGGAAAAAAAAGAAAAAGAAACAAACTAAATGAAAACAGACTCACAGGTACAGAGAACAATCTAGTGATTGCCGGAGGGAAGGAGGGTTAAGGGGCATGAAGAAGTACTAATTTTTAGTTATAAAACAGTCATAGGGATTTAGAGTATAGCATAGAAATATGGTCAATATTATTGTAGTGGCTGTAGGTAATGCCAGATGGGTTCTAGAGTAAGGGAGGGGGATCACTTCATAAATTATATAAATGTTTAACCATTGTATGTACACTTAAAGCTAATATAAAATAAAAAAGTTAAAAAAAAAGGATCTCAAATAAACAACCTAACTTTACACCTCGAGGAATTTTAAAGAACAAATGAAACCCAAACTTAACAAAAGAAAGGAAATAATAAAGACACGAGCAGAGATAAACAAAACAGAGAATAGAAAATCAATAAAAAAGTCAATGAAAATAGAATTTAAAAAAATCAACAAAATTGGCAAAGTCTTGGGTAGATTTAATAAAAAACAAGGAGAGCACGCAAATAACTTAAGTAAAAAAATTAAAATGGGACATTACTACAGATGCCACAGCAATATAAAAGAATTATAAGAGAACACTATGAACCTTTATACATCAACAAACAGAATAAACTATAAGAAATAGATATATTCCTAGAAAAACAAATCTACCAAGGCTTAAGTCTTAAAAAATAAAATTTTGAAAAGATCTATAACTACTATGGAGATTGAGGAAATAATCAAAATCTCCTAATAAAGAAAATCTCAGGATAAGATGATTTCACTGAAGAATTCTACCATTTAAAAAAAAATTTTGCACCAACCCTCTTCAGACCCTTCTAAAAAAGTAAAATGGAGGAAACACATCCAAATTTACTCTACAAATTCAGTATATTTCTGGTGACAAGGCAGGGCAAAGATACTCTAAGAAAACTACAGACCATAACCCTGATGAATATTGATGAAAAAAATTCTCAACAAAGTACTAGCAGACTATATTCAACAATGGATTCAAAAAATTATACACCACAACTATGTGGGATTCATTCCTTTATTGTAAGTATGTGTCAACATAAGAAAATCAATTAATGTAATATACCACAATAACAGAATAAGGACATAACCACTGGATCATCTCAAGTGATACAGTAAAGGCATTTCAAAACTTCAACACCCTTTCATAATGAAAATACTCAACTAATTAGAAATAGAAAGAAACTACCTCAACATAATAAAAGCCATATGTGAAAATCTCACAGCAAACATCATACACAATGGTGAAAAATTGAGTTTTCTTTTTTCTAAAATCAGGAACAAGGTGAGGATGTCTACATTCACTACATATATTCAACATAGTACTGGAATTCTTAGCCAGAGAAATTAGGCTAGAGAAAAAAAAAAAAAAAAACAAGATATTCAGATTCGAAAAAAAGAAGAAAACATTTTCTATTTGTATTTGGTTATGATCTTATATGTAGAAAACAATAAAGATTACATATACACACATACACATACACACTCAAAACCCTATTAGAACTAATAAATAAATTAAACAAAATTGCAAAATACAAAATCAGTACTCAAAAATCAGTTACTTCTATATACGAACAATGAATGACCTAAACATGAAATCAATAAAGCAATACCATTTATAAGAGCATCAAAAGAATAAAATACTCTGTAAGAAATATAACCAATAAGGCAAAAAGAGTTTTATAATAAAAATTATTAAACATTACTAAAATAAATTAAAGACACAAATAAGTGAAAACAATTTTATGTTCATAGATTGTAAGATTTAGCATTACTAAAATATCCATACTACCCAAAGCAACCTACAGATTCAATATAATCCTATCAAAATCCTGATGGCATTTTTTGCAGAAATAGAAAACAAATCCTAAAATTTTACTGGAATTTCAAAGGAACCTGAGAAGCCAAAGTAATCTATAAAATAAATTACAAATTGTATACCTCACATTTTTTTTTATTTTAAAACATGTTACAAAGCTATAATGATTAAAACAATGTGATAGTTACACAAAGATAAAAAAAAATAGAGCAATGGAAAATAATAGTGATCCCAGAAATAAATCCTCACAAGTATGGTCAAATGACCTTTGACAAGAGTGCCAAGATAACACAATGGGTAAAAGATAATCCTTTTACTAAATGATGTTAGAAACTACATATTAAAAAAAATGAGTTGGATCCTTACCTTGCCTTACACCATATTAAACAAAATTACCTCAAAATGTATTAAAAATATAAACATAAGATCTAAAATTATAAAACTTCTAAAAGAAACAAAGAAAAATCTTCATGACATTCAAGTTAGTAATGATTTTTTGAATATGACAACAAAAGTGCAGGCAACAAAAGCAAAAATATAAAAATAGGACTACGAAAATATTTTTAAAAGTCTGTTCATCAAAGGAAACAATCAATGGAGTGAAAAGGTAGTCTGCAAAATTGAAGAAGTTACTTGCAAATCACATATATGATGAAAAATTAGTATTGAAAATATATTAAAAATCTCCTACAACTCAACGAGAAAACAAATAACCATATTAAAAATGGGCAAATAACTTGAATAAACATTTCTCCAAAAAAATATACAAATGGTCAATAAGCATATTAAATAAAACTAAACTTCACTAATGATTAGATCCAAAGCACAATATTACCTCATACTCATCAGGATGGGTATTATTTAACAACAACAACAACAACAAAAATCCAGAAATCAAAAAATAACAAGTGTTGACAAGGATGTAGAAAAATTGGAACACTTGTTCAGTATTGGTGGGACTGTAAAATGGTGCAGTTGCTATGGAAACCAGTACCATGGGCTCTCAAAAATTTAAGATCAAATTACTCTATCACATAACAATCTCATTACTTGGTCTATAGCCAAAAGAATTAAAAGCAGGATCTTGAAAAAATATTTGCACACTCATGTTCATTGAATTATTATTCACAATAGCCAATAGGTGGAAACAACACAAATGTTCATAGACAGATCAATGGCTACAAGAAAATATGGTGTGTAAATCCAGTCATATACTACAATGTGGATGAATCTTAAGGACATTGTTAAGTGAAATGAGTCAGTCACAAAAAGTGGATACCATATAATTCCACTTATATGAAAGTAGTCAAACTGATAAAAACAAAAAGTAGAATCATAATTGTCAGGGTCTTGAGGAAGAGGATAATGGGAAGTTGTTTAATGTGTACAGAGTATCAATTTTGAAAAAAATTCTATACATGTTACATAATAATGAAAATATACTTAAAACTCCTGATCTGTACATTTAAAGATAGTTAAGGTAGTAAATTTTATGTTACTATTTTTTTTTTTTACCACAACTACAAAGTAATACATGTGCATGGAAGGGTTCTGTGCATATGAATTTACCTTTAATGTATCTGATATAACATTTACAGGAAGTAGAACCCAGCCTTGAGAGATGCTGGTTTTTTAGTGAAGAATAGTTTCAGGCAAGGATAAGATACTATTTGAATGTGAAATCTGAAGGACATCATAAGACTTTAAGATATCATCTGACTGGACTAGACATATTAGTGACCTGAAAAAAGTATATTGGATAAAATAATACAGAGAGCATTTACAGAAAAAGTAATACTTCTATTATTATTGTTTCTTGTGAAGAATAGGACTGGTGCTCGTTATAGTAAAACCTGGAGTCTTTTTTTTTAAACCTGCCAATTTTCAGTGAATTTGTGTCCTCATCACTGTTCTAAATATTGTTTCAAGTCTTAACTTTGTCTCACCTCTAAATAGTACATTTTTACTTTTAGACTTTTAGATATTGTTTTTAGATAGCTTCTAATTTTTATTTTTTAATTTCATTTCACAGTGAGTAAAGCGAAAAATAATCAACATTTTTCCTCTTATTTTTTAAGAGAAGTAGATTGGGTTAGGAATCTGACACTCATGGTTAAACGCCTTGTTTGAAGTCTCTCAAGTAGTATGCAATAGGGTGAGATTTATATGCCTTTACCACTCATGGTTTTCCCATTTACATGCCTAAGGCAACAGCATAAGTTGTGAAGAAGGGATCTTTTTAAAGCTAAATTATCCTGGCACTAAACATGTTTTGATTTTATTTTCACTATTTCCTTTTCTAAATAAAAGAAAACTAATTGTAGTTTTCATTGTCATACATTCTGGTCTTCACTGCTTTATTATTTTTTTCCTCTACCTTCTTTCTTTCTCTAAATAGATTGTCAGAACACTATGACCAGGAGTTATTCCAAGGTTAGTCTTGTGGAAAATAAACAGTCTGCATTCTAGATGGAATTTAAACTGCAGAAACAGAATTTAACAGTAATTCAGTGTAATAAGAAGTCACCTTGGGGAAAATTAAGGTATTCAGTAATGGAATATTGTAATTGTGATTATTATTAGCAGATATTGTCAGGTCTGTCTCTGTAGTTAAAAAGTGGGGAAAAAGTTAGACTTTACCATCACTGAAACTACAAACTGACATATCCATATGCCTCGTTACCCTTTGAATTTTTCCATGATGATCACTGAGTGTCAGGTTTTTTTCTTAATTTAAAAATTGGAAGTTCACAAAACTATTAAAGAGCTATTCAAGCCACAATAATAAAAAATTATGCTTTATTTTATTGACTTGAGCTCCTAGATGAATATTCACTTATGTTGCCATGTCATGTATATGTTTTTTTTAATCAATTTTATTGAGGTATAACTGACACACAATTTACACAACAAATAAATATATGTACCTATTTATATCTATATAATCTATATTTATATGTATATCTATAGTATTTTATAGTATATGCTCTTTTTGCTTGACATTTTCCATTAAGCATAATTATTTTGATTGATACCAAGGCATAATCCATAAAAACAAATTGATAAACTAGATTTCATCACAACTAAAAGTTTTTGATTTTCTAAAGACATTATTAAGAGGAAAAAAAAAGACAAGCTACAGACTGAAAGAAAACATTTAAAAAATCATACCTTATAAAAATTTGCATACAGAAAATATAAAAGTTTCTTAAAATACAATGATAAAAAAACAATCCAATTACTAAAATGTGTAAAATATTTGAAAAGAAACTTAAACAACAAAATAATAACATAGCAGTAAATGGAAGGATGTTCAACATCCTGAATCAGTAAGGAAACAAATTAACACCCCAAACATATATTATTGCACATTTATCAGCAAAACTAAAAATCAAAACACTGAACACACCGTGTATTGGTAAGAATGTAGAACTGTAGCATCATATTCTCTTTTTGAGAGTATAAAATGATATCACCATTTTGAAAAACAATTTTGCAGTTCATTTATAAAAATTAAACATTTATTTATCATAGAATTCAGTTATTTCATTCCTTGTTATTTACTCATATGTTCATACAAAAACAAAGTTTTACCTATTACTTTAATTTATAACAGACATAAACTGCAAATAAGTGAAAGTTCCCTCAACAGGTAAATGGACAAAAAATTAATGTATTTCATATAGTGGGCTACTACTCAGAAATAAAAGTGATGGACTATTGATACATAACTTCAATAGGTGCTTTCACATTCAGCCAATAAAAAATTTTGGTTAAAAACACCAAGCATATGTAAGTGCAAATAGGGTAGAAATATTTTATTAATATTTTTATATTTAGAATTTAAAAAATGTCGATCTTAATATAATTTCAATATGTATATACAAAGTGAAAATCCCTACTTCACGCATCATTATATTCTCTGAAACAATGTATTAAGGTTTTGCAATCCAAATTCTAAATAGCTATTTAAATCGATGTTTCATATTAACCTTTCTACCTCATATAAAAACAATGCTCAAAAGACAAAAACAAAAACATTGCTATTTATTTCATTATTCTCCAAGAGTAGATGTAGTAGAAAGACAGTGTTATTTGGTCATTCTTCTGACATCTCCGAAAATATGCACATCAAAATCTCTAGTTACTATTGAAGAAAGCACATAAAAAAGAACATAACTAATTAGGGTCATTTAAATCTAACAGGCAATAGAAATGTATACTTTTATAGTAATATTCAGGTTTGTGGATTATTTTAATATTCAGATGCTGATAGTAAGAATAGTATTACCTAAATATTCAATTCATCTGACTTAAAAAGGAACTATTTTGGCATATGTAGTAGAAACTCACATGTTAAGCTTATTTAAGAGATGACCAAATTCAAGTGTTCAAACAATGTTTCTCTGATAAACGTTTTCTGTATTTTAGATTATCCACAGTAAATGGCAAAGAATACTGCCAGCAACTTCAGGTAATGTTCTGTCACCTTTATAACCATAGTGTGGAAATTTTTTCCTTGGCCAATATTGCAAGGAGATGTTTAATGGCTCTGATTGCCCTGACTTCAGCTCACTTTTTAATTTATCATTTTGGTCAGAGCAATGCAATATCTCATGAAATAGACCTGAGTTACCTGACATATCTGGAGCCATGAAATGGTCATAGTCCCTATTGAATCACAGAAAAATCAAGGAGCTATTCAATGACAAAAAAGAATGGATTGTGAGCAATTGAAAACAACAGTTGTCCACTAACAAATGGGTTAGATTTTATAGAGGAAAATTATTCTCGCTCTTGTAATTCTCCCAGGAAGAGTGGAATAGTGGTGTGAGCAAGATGGTTACTAGCAATTCTACAGGTAAAGTAAATTGCTTTTATTGGAATGTTGATTGTTCTAAAAATTTACAATTCTCATATATTTTTAGGTTTTACCTGAGTTTGATTTGTTCAGGATGCAACAGAATCTGGTAGTCATGGTAGTGTAAGATATTAGTAAGTGGTCGAAGTAGGACACAGCGATCCGTGGTGTCCCTGTATTTCCAATAAAGAATTCAGAATGAACTAGACGTCCCCTCCCACACACATGCACACACACTTGAATGATCAACCTCTCATTGAGGTTGTGTGCGTCTGTGTGTGTGTGTGCGTGTGCGTGTGCGTGCGTGTGTGTGTGTGTGTGTGTGTATGTGTGTGTATGTTTGAGTGCTAGTTGATGATGGAACAGAAAAACAAGTGTAGATATGTGAGAAAATTTTCCACGGGATAATATTTTAATTTGCTTTACTTGTATATAAAAATATATTTTTTGCCTTCCTGCCAGTGTGTAAGTCTAAATCTAAACCATCAGTATATTTTATTTAAAATATCAAATGAATTCCACTGGTCATTGAAATACACCTGGAAAGAAGTTTAGATGTACTTAAATTGACTTCCTAAACATGTAGGCAGAAATAATATCTTCAGTCTGCTGTGTAAAATTTAGGAAGAAATAAATGGAATGAAAGCCCTCACTTCTGATGTATTAGTACTGGAAGAAAATACAGTAAAGAGAAGGTTTGCTTCTGATGGATAAAATAAGAGATGGGGTAACTAAGACACCTTTTTTTTTTTCATTTTGTAGACAATTCTTAGCATGACTGTAGGTTCTATAGATTCTTAAGGATGCCCACTAGTGTTCATTGCAGTTAGAAAACCAAGGAGTTTTTTAAATGAAGAACCCTACTGGTTAGGGTTTCCTTCTGAGAAAGTGGCAGCAGGATTTCTATGCATAAATCTGCACTCTTCAAACCATGTGATCTAGTTCACTGTGACAAAGTTGATAAAATCATGGTGATTGTATGTATGAAACTACTCCAGCCACCTGTTTCAGTGAAGCACAGTAATTGGGCACTAAGCTGGGCCAGAATACAAAGGGCTAGTCGAGATTTAAAGATGAGCCAGATTTTTACACCATCAAGATCCAGATCCAAGGCTGCTTTCATTTTGCACCACTGTGGAGCAAACAAACAGAGCCAAGGCTCCATTCGATGAGAGGACTACTGGGAGACAATTGCAGTGCCTCTACGTAGTATTTTCTCAGAGTGGTGCACCAGGGTTCAGAGCCTCAGTAGAGTAGAAATGGGGGAGGACTCTGATCTGTGACCTGTGACCTTTACAACTTTAGGTTTTTGGTGGTCTGTGTCAACACTAAGAACTCTTCAATTAAAATACTTTATGAGCTTATTCTTTGCTCATCCCCAGATATGTGTCTCTGTGTTCTATTTCTTTGGTCTAGCTCATATTGAATGTCTCATTGGAGCTACAAGGAGGACCACAGGAAGCTGTGCCCTACTGTAACCAGTTAGTAAAATCATGTATTACTGTTACCTCTAGGTTTTTATTGCATCCTGAATGGCATTCGGGTTTCATGAAATCTAAACTTGTGGCAGCTGAAATAATTTTACGTTACTTCTATTTCCTCATTCGCTCTAGTCTGCTATCATGTTTCTAAACTATTCTTTACAAAGTAACTTAGGCATTTTTTCCCAAAAATTTCATTGGAAAATAGGTTATTATGGAATTTGTTTTTACTGAAAGGAGTTTAGTAAGTTATTTTGTAAAAGAAAATAGAAATTTAAAATGTATCTATCTATAAAACCTAAATATCACACTGTTACTGAGCAAAAGTATGAATTTAGAGAACACTTTTAAAAAGTCCAGAATAAAATCAAATAAGAAAGAAAAATTCACATTTACAGCATTGGAAACTTTCCACAGTTGTTTCTGGCTAAGGTAAATAGAATAAACTAGTATTTTTAGTTGTTTGGAAACTACACATTTCTAGTCTTTTTTTTTTTTTTTAATTCTTAGATATAGATTTCACTCCCTTAAAAGAACATAAAATACAGATTTAGGGCTTTGTCCTTGTAACTTTCTATTTCTATGCCTACCCACTCACTTTCTTCTATGGTTATCTTTCAGATTAGCCATACTTTAAAACAGAGGTCCTCAATGCCCAGGGCTGTGGACTGGTACCAGTCTGTGGCCTGTTGGGAACTGGGCCACACAACATGAGGTGAGTCACAGGAAAGTGGAGCAAAGCTTCATCTGTATTTACAGCCGCTCCCCAGAGCTAGCATCACCACCTCAGTTCCACCTCAGATCATCAGGCATCAGATTCTCATAGGAGCACCAGGCCTTGGTGCCAAAAAGGTTGGAGACCACTGCTTTAAAACATGTAATTATATTGTCTTAATTCTTTTTAATTACAAAATCTTCAAATTATTGTTCTCTCAAGTTTAGAATCTGACTTCTTTAGAAAGTTATCCTTTTTATGACTTTTTTATTGGAAGGTCTCCTAGTTTGGGCAGCAGTAATAACAAAATAAGTAGAAGCCTGAGCATCTTGCCAAGGAATGCATGCTAATTTTTAAAGTACAGTGTACTTACATCAGGGCTTGCGGAAAGTTGCAGAGGCCAAAAAATTGGTTTTGTATTTTGAAAAATTTTCCTTTGTGAACACTATATCACTTGTGAAAAATGCTTGCTAAAACATCAATTCTGTCTATACATGTCATTTCTTTTTTTATTATGTAAAACACAATTTCCTGAATGAGTTATATCCATTCACTTTATTATTCTCAACATAGTAGTAACATTTTTTATATTTATTTTTTATGAGAGAGGCATTCTTAAGTTTTAAAAAAGTACATATACAAAAAAGCACACATACAATTTTAATTAAAACACATTAAAATAAAAAGAAACATGCATACGTGCATTTAAGTATTTTAATAATATAATTATTTAGTTTGAAGACAGACATTAAAGAGCAGTTTGGTAAATGGGCTAGCACCATATTTTCAGCAAAATGTAAGAATGTGTCACTTGTAAAGTAGACATATTTGCTTAAAATTATTCTAAATAAACCTTATCAAATATTTTAGGCATTATTGAAAATGGTTATCACTGGAAATATAAGAGGCCTGTTCATATATTCTGTGTTGCCTTGTTGTCTGAATATGTGACTCTCCGCATTGACACCAAATTGGTACCCTGTCAACATATAAAAGAATGGATCATTTTATCTCCTGAGTGATGAAATTCCAAATCTATGAAGCATAGGCCATCAGTCCTTGACATGATTACGATGCCTCAAACCTGACAGTTTGTCCTGACAGCTTTCACATATTCTCAAAATCAAATTGTTCCTGTTTCTATTAGAAGAAGGAAGATGTGTAAAAACTAGAGGAAGAAGAAGATAAATAGAAAATGATCTTCATGTTCAGAGCAATTATAAAAAGTTGTTTCCAGGGAAAAGAGTTGAGATTGATTTTGCCTCTCCTTGTAATGTTTGCAGATGAGACACAAAGAACCCATATGTGTCCAAGGTTTGCCAGGAAAAGGAATATCAGGATAAACAGATGGTAGTACCATTGCCATATGGCTACTCAGGAATAGGACCATGTTATGGCACTTTGCCATAAGATAAAGCTAGAAATGTTTTCATGCTACTATTTTAACAGCAAAAAAAAAAAAAAGGATATTTTGTGTGTTGACATGAAAAATCATTAGAAAAACATGATTAGTACTCTATTATATGCATCTCCACTAATTGGCTCTTTGACTTATGAAACAAATAAAAAAGAATCAAATTTATGAGGTTTCCTATGTTCTGGTCACAAAATTATATAGATAATACTGCAGAAATATTTTTAACTTCCAACCAAACACCCCATTCATTGATATCAGTCAGAATATTTTTAGAGGCTTTTATAGTAAATATGGCTTAGAACCAATATTTCCAGTGTTTACAATGATAAATAAACTAAACATCATGGTTAACCTTACCCGTTCTCATATTAACCTGTTGTTAAATGATAATTAAAACTTTTTTCTTTAAATTTTTTCCAGTTTCATTGAGCTATAACTGACATATAGTATTGTATTAGTTCAAGGTATACAACAAAATGATTACACACACACACACACACACACACACACACACACACACACACACACATATATATATAACAAAATGATGATTACCACAATAAGTTTAGTTAATATCCATCACACCAAATAGTCACATTTTTTTTCTTGTTAAAATGAGGATTTAAAGTAAAGAGAGTGTATAATGTATAAAGCACTAAGTTTAGAAACTAAAGAGAAAGGTCCTGACCTGATAAGCTAGGTACAGGCCATTGCAGCTTCGAGAAATCAGCTAATTCCTCCGAGTTTCAGGTTCCTTCTCTAAAAATATTGATATGTTGTTGAGAAAAAGCATGCAATAAAGAGCAAAGAGTAATTTGGAGGTCACAAAGAACTCTATTCAAATTTACCTCCTCCCAGTATTAGTTTTGCTATTTTTTCTTGAAAGCTACTAAAACTTTGAACTCAATTTTACTGTCTGAAAGAGGAAGATAACAATACATGATGAATCGCAGGGCTGAAGTGAGAAGTAAATGAGATAATTTCAGATAACTCCAGGTTATAAGACTGATGGAATGACCAAAGGGAGTATGTAGATGGCAGTTTTCTCTGTGGCTTAAGAGTGACTGGAGAGTAGGTAGTGGGCTGACACCCCAAAACCTGGAGATATTTATTCTACCTGGAAATATTTTGTCTGACTCTGGATAGAGCGATTTTAAATGACTTTCCATGGCATAGAGATCTACCTCAGGCTACAAGGTTCTTCTGTAACCACTTTTTTCAGGTGGGTTAAAAACTTCCCACTTCTGGCTTCCTTAGAGAATGCTGTGTAACCCAACTGTTGTAAGATTCTCTCAAGTCCTAACATCCCATTAAAAAGAGAACTCATACTCCATTTTCCCTAGAGTTTATAGCATGACCCAGATAACACAACCATTCAGAGCACCAGGTTGTCCAAATAAAGTCTTAAGTGGCTGTGAACAGAGAATTCTCCTACTAACATATTCTTCCCCAACATGACTTCTCTAATCCAATCTTTTAATTGTGATATCACTTTTTTTTGTTTCTCTTTTCCCTTTAATAATTCTAAAAATTAAACTAAAAACATCTTTGTGTATCTGAAAACTATTCAACAACAATAATAATTAATCATTGTATGCTTTGTAATAAACTTTACCCATGCCTTTCTCATTTAATCCTTTACTCAATCTTGTGATGGTGACAGTATTACCCCCTTTACCCCTAAACACATCAACTCAGACATGTGATACACTTACAAAATATGTTTAAATATTTATAAGATATGATCAACAGCAAATAATCAGAAAGTGATAGTACTCAAAGAAATAACAAGCCATCCAATGAAAACGTACATCTTTCCATAACACTGATAAAGGCTGAGAATAGCTTGCTTACTTTTATAGATAGTCACATTAAGTAAGCAGGTATAGAAAAAATTTTCACATTATTCTTCCAAGTTTTCTTCAAAGGTTACAGATATACAATACACAAGTCATGTTGAAGTGTGACTCTTTCTCCTTTCATAGTTTCCAATACCTAGTAATACGCATAGTAAATTTAATGTAATAAGCATTGTATGTGAAAATAAATAACATACTAAGAGAGAAGATAGCTATGAATAGTCGGGAAGTTCAAGAGTAACTCCTCACAGAAAAATTAATAAATGAATGAATAAATGAGATAAAGCTTGAAAACAATTATCCAATCAATTTTTTTAAATTGGGCCCTGTGATGTTTGAGAAACAATGAGGGGTACTAAAGAAAATACAGAGTATAATATACTTTCTGTGACCTTAGAAAAAAAGTTTAAAGAAAAAGAAAGCAGCAGTGATGAGTTGTGCTAGGTGAAAATCTGATAGTGCTTTGCTGAGTTTAAAAGTACCCCGAAGTAGGAATCTGAAGACTAGAGTTAGCCACAGACCAGCTCGATGACCTACAATTCAATGAATCCCAGGTTTTTACTTATTAATAAAATAGGACTAATATAATAACAGCTGTCTCGCCTCTGGCACAGGTTTTTATGTGTGTATCAAATAAAATATTCTATATGAAAAATTCTGAAAATGTTAATGTAGTTTATGTAGATAGAGATTGTTTTTAGCCACCTCCTTGGTAATTCATAGGGAATGTGAGAAACCGAAACAAATTAAATTGGGGTTATCATTTTCAAAGCAGGAAAAATAGAAATTCTTTTAGATGCTAAATGCAGTTATAGGAAAGTTGCCCTGGGGTAAACACATTGAGGTAAACAGCTTGGAGGAGAGGCTAGCAAAAGTATAAATCCCCAGGTCAGATCAGTGGGAAACACAGCAGAGTTTTGTACTTTATGAATGAGTTTACATTATCAGTATAAAAGAAACTAAAATGCATGAATATAAAATATGTTTAGAAGGACAATAAATGTCATTTGGAGGGATTATATATTTTTATTGAGTTGTTCTATTAAAGTAACATTGAATTTGGGGTTTAATTGAAAGGTATTCTGTTAATCAAAATGATATTAGTTGCAGTATTAGACAAATCCCCAAATCTCAGTTAACTAACATAAAGTCTCTTGTTCTGATAAGTCTAGTCCAGTGTGTGTTTGGGGAGGTATGTTTGGGAGACGTGAAAGAGGCAGTTTCTTTTTTATGTTCACTCAGAAACCTAAGCTGACAGCGAGCTGTCATCTTCACATAGTTTCCAAGGTGACTGAGTGTTAACCCCAGTAAACTGACAAGGAAAGCATTTAGATGACTGCATGGAAATTTTTTTGTTATTTTATTTTTATTTTACTTTGCATGTATGAGTGGGAGAAGGTGTTTTAACAAAAAGCGAAACACACCATCTAGCCATAATTTATTGGCCAGAATTTAGTCTTAAGGAGATATGAAAATGAGCATGAAAAATAACATGTAGTTGTATGTCCAAAAAGTAAGGACATGTAAACATTCAGCCATTCTCTGTCACACTCTGCCCTTCTATGCATTCAGTAACTGTTTACTTTTTTCTGTTTTCCCCTAACACAGATCACACTCACCTCTTTCCAAGGAAGATAGCACCAAACCTCATTGAGCCACAACTGGTTCACATCTAGTGTTGCTCTTTGAACTATGGAGATCTATAAACTAAACAAACAATTTATCTGAAACCTGACCTCTATAACAAGAGAAGTTTATATCTTGCCTAGGTAATATTTGATGGGAGTGGAGAGGTGTCTGTCTCCACACTCTCTACAATAGGCTGTTGTATTAAAAAAAAAAAATCATATGTATTTCAAAGTTACCCTGGAATTTGAGATTCAGATTGCAGATGAATAAAAAGAAAGAGAGCGGATGATCACATAAGAAATACTTAGTTGGCCATGACTAGTGGTATTATACATTACTCATATAACTCTGATTCAAATAAATCACATGGGATGATCTATGTATATTCTAGGACTATTTTCAAGAGAAAAAAATGGATTTCTGAATAATTATTTTATCTGTCAATAAGTGAGGTATTTACTGATAAATTGATTCAATTGTATTTGCTTTAAGGATATTAAGGTTTTTTTTTTTTTTTTTTTTTTTTAACAGATTGACGGTTTATAGCAACCCTGCATTGAATAAGTCTATTGGTGCTATTTTTCTAACAGCATTTGGGTCACTTGTGTCTCTATGTCACATTTTGAAAATACACAATATCTCAAACTTTTTATTATTATTATTAGATTTATTCTTGTGATCTGTGTTCAAAGATTTTTGGTGATGTTATTTTAATTATTTGGAGGCACTACAAACCGCACCCATGTGAGACGGGGAACTTAAATGATAAATAAATGTATGTGTTCTAACCTCTTCGCCAACTGAATGTTCCCCCATTTCTCTCCCTCTTCTCAGGCCTCCTTATTCCTTGAGACATGACAGTATTGAAATTAGGCCAATTAATAACCCTGCAATGGTCTTTAAATGTTCAAGTAAAAGGAAGAGTCACACATCTTTCACTTTAAGTCAAAAGCTAGAAATGATTAAGCTTAGTGAGAAAGGCATGTGGAAAGCTGACAAAACTAGTCCTCCTGTGCCAAACAATTAGCCAAGTTGTGAATGCAAAAGAAAGTTAATTCACTTCCTGTTTGCCTCGAGAACAGTCACTGGCAGCACTTGCAGCTGCAGCAGTTACCCGGAGATAACTCGTGGATTACAACCCTAACCTTATCCTCCAACGTTTGCCACAAAATATTTCACTTCAATTATTATTTCCATATCACTCTTGTATATTGATAGTCTTTGGAAACAAATCATTTGATTTGATTTATAGCATTCTGGCTTTAGAAGTGGTATTTTCATTTATAAACTAGTAATTCACGATCGCTGAAAATGTCAAATTCTAGAAAATGTAGAATTCTTACACGTGATGTTAGCGTCATTCTTGAACAGTAGTTAGGTGAAAATTCGTTTGATGACTCCGATTTATGTATACATTTCTGTTACGTTAGGATTAGAGACAAGTTCTATTTAGAAATAACTCCAAGAACAGTTTTTATATTTTATTTTCACATTGAAAACCAATCAGATTTGCTTCTGTCTCAAAGAACATACTTATGTAAAATTAAGTTAACACTGGCAACGAGCTGCACTTTTTTTCCTAAATGGGAAATGGGTTCAAGGAAATTAAAAGTGCTACTCTAATGAACACAAGAATGATAAGAAAGCAAAAAAACCCTAATGCTGACATGGAGAATGTTTAAGTCTGGGTAGATAGTGAAACCAGCCACAATATTCCCTTAAGCCAAATCCTAAACCAGAGCAAGGCCCCAAATGTCTTTAACTCTATGAAGGTTGAGAGAGATGAGAAAGCTGCAGAAGAAATGTTGGAAGCTAGCAGAGGTTGGTTCATAACATTTAAGGAAAGAAGCCATCTTCATAACATAAACTGCAGCAAAATATCCAGAAGATCTAGCTAAGATAGTTCATTAAAGTGGCTACACTAAAAAACAGATTTTCAATATAGATGAAACTTCCTTATATTGGAAGAAGATGTCATTCAGGACTTTCATAGCTAGAGAGGAGAACTCAATTCCTGGCCTCAAAGCTTTAAAGGACAGGCTGACTCCCTTATTAGAAGCACATGCAGTTAGTGACTTTAAATTGAAGCCAATGCTCATTTACCATTTTGAAAATCCTAGAGGCCTTAAGAATTATTCTAAATCTACTTGTGCTATATAAATGGAAAAACAAAATATGGATGACAGTGCATTTGTTTATAACATGGTTTACCAAATATTTTAAGCCGTCTGTTGAGACTTACTGCTCAGAAAAAAGATTTCTTTCAAAGTATGACTGCTCATTGACAATGCATCTGGTCACCCACGGCTCTGATGAAGATTTATGAAATGAGATTAATGTCGTTTCATGCCTGCTAACAAAACATCCATTTTGCAGCCTATGGATGAAAGAATAATTTCAACTTTCAAGTCTTATTTTTTAAGAAATATGTTTCTGAAGGCTATAGCTGCCATAGATAGTGATCCCATTGATGGATGTGGGCAAAGTAAATTAAAAACCTTCTGAAAAAAGGTCTCATGGAAAGAGACCAAATATCAACATTAATAAGAGTTTGAAAGGAGAGTTTGATTTCATCACTCAAGACATGAAGGGTTCAAGACTTCAGTGGAAGAAACTAGAGATGTGGTAGAAATAGCAAGAGAACTAGAATTAGAAGTGAAACCTAATAATGAGACTAAATTACTGTAATATGATAATAAAACCTTAATCACTGAGGAGAAGCTTCTTATGGATGAGCAAATAAAGTGGTTTCTTGAGCTGAAATCTACTCCTGGTGAAGATGCTATGAAGATTGTTGAAGTGACGACACAGGATTTAGAATATTCTATAAACTTAGTTGATTAATCAGTGGCAGGGTTCGAGAGGAGTGAGTCCAAGTTCTTCTATGGGTAAAATGCCATCAAACAGCATTGCATACTACAAAGAAATTGTTCATGAAAGGATGAGTCAATTGCCATGGCATATTTTATTGTCTTATTTTAATAAATTCCCACAGACACCCCAATCTTTTTCAACCACAGCCTAAACAGTCAGAAGCCATCAACACTTAGGCAAAACATTCCACCTGCAAAAAGATTACGACTCTCTGAGTGCTCATATGATAATTAGCATTTTGTAGCAAAGTATTTTTTAATTAAGAAATGTACATTTTTTGACGAAATACAATATAATGTAACATCACTTTTATAAAGACTGGGGAACCAAAGAAATTTGTGACTTGTTTTATTGCAATATTCACTTTACTGTAGTATTCTAGAACTAAACCTGCAATATCTCTGAGGTCTGCCTGTACTCATTGATTCAAGCATTTGATCATGTAACACTTTGAGCAATTAGTACTTTCTGGGCAAAGTGATTATTTGAATTTTCAAGTTGAAGGATATCTATTATAAAATAAACTATAAAAATGCCAATTGATTATTAACCAGGGAACCCTTTTATTTGTTGATAAAATGATGGGGACAGAGGAATAGAGTAAAACAAAGATTTCGGTAGTGAATTTAGAATGAATTTTGAATGAGAGTTAAAAAGAACTGAGCAAAAGAAGGACAAATATCTCAGGCAAAGGGTATATAAAATGCAAAGACTCAAAGCAGTAAATATGATTTTTATTTTAAAAAACTGTAGTCTAATAGTCTATAACATAGGGTGCTTGAAGAAATATATTTAGTGATATGTTAGAGAAAAGTGAGATCGAATAATAAAAGGGCTTTAATGGGGTGACATTAGATATTCATAGAAATGTATATAATGTAAATAAATGTTTTATTCATATAAACATACATATATTTATGTAAATGTATTTACTTATTTATTTAGTCTGTCTCTACCAAGATGCACCACTCAACAAAGATGTCTACCTGGGATCATCAGAGTTACACCCTAATATAAAGAACAATCAGGATTATAAAATCCTAGAGATAGATATTAGGGATGAATCTTGGTCTTTGGAAGTCCTCAATTCCTTGGGAAAAGATTTTTTGAAGTTTCAAGACCTTTCCAGAGACTTATGGTCTTTCTAGCATTTATAACTAACTACTCTATACATTAAATAATTAGGCAGTCCCTGCTGACTTGAGTTTGCTTCTTTCATTACCAATAATAGCCAATGTCCCATTATTTTCAGCAAATGCAGTTTTTAGGTGATATAAAAAAGAGTAAGTTTTTAAAAAGACATTAGTTAAGCAGTGTCAGTGATGAAGAGGTATTCCTCGGTCACATATGCATATACAATAATTGGGTACAAGAAAATTAAGAAAGTAAATTATAAAGAATCTCCACTACCTCTTTTCCATTGGCTTAACATCAAGTAAATCTTCCAACCAAGGTAAAGCATTCTTCAAAGTATTTGTAGCAACTTTAAATGTTATATATTAAATGGGTTTCTCTAGATTTTCGTAAGTTAAAAATCCAATCATCTCTAAAAAGAAATTATTCCCTATGACTATACCTCTATGATTTCATCCCTTGTCTATCCCAATAGTATCCCCTTATCTCATTTTGTTTTTTATAATATGATGATGTGATAAAGAACTTTTCCTCAGTGGTTCACAGGTGTATCTGCATGTATTTTCTACCGTAAAGATATTTTATGTAATTGCCCATGACATTCTCTAAGTTAGCAGATAAATGTGAGATAACATTGAAACTAAAACTAGTATTATCCTTCTACAACCTCTTTATTTTAGAAACTTACTCAAAATATGCTTACTATTCCATTTTCAAAATATATGAATAAGTAAATATGAAGCATGCATCCAACTATAATTACTCAATTGCTAATGTAACCATTACACCAAATTAATTGTCAACTTCTTATGTCTATCTAAAAATATTTCATAAATTATGATAGTTGCTTTGTTCGAGACTCAAACTGATAAAGTACTACTATTTGAAATTTCAAGAGAAAAAAAATTGTCATATGCAACAACAGAAATTAAATGTTTTTACTTAGACATGACAACATTAGTTTCACTTACATTTCATTGATGAAAGAAACTTTCATAGCCATTCCTAACTTCAAGTGGCAAGGGAGGTATTGTTCCAGATGCCGAGAAGATATCATATCACTGCGTGTGTGTGTGTGTGTGTGTGTGTGTGTGTAGAGAGAGAGAGAGAGATAATAAGGTGCATGTATGTCTGTTTGAGAGAGAGGAAATATCTCTTTTCTCTGTCGGAAAACCTAAAACTCTCTTGACACTTCCATTTTCTTAACAATGTCAGAAAAAAAATAAAAGAAAGGACGTTTGTGATCCTAGAATGTATCAGGGAATAGATTTCCATGTCCCCATTACATGGAATCAATAACCTAAGCTCAGAAGTTTGAACAGTTCAGGTATGGCTACTTAATTTTGCAGAAATAAGCCTAGAAAATATTTTATTATTATGTCAGATATTACCTAATTATAGTTACTCTTAAAATTAGTGTATGTCTATTAGTTACCTTTTAATCAAAATACTTAAAAATGTTTTGGTCTTGATGAGATTTGGAAGCCTTTTTATATTTTTATATTGGGAAATTAAATGTCCAGATATAGAAAAAACTGAAGGCTATTTTTGTCTCCGTTCCTTGATCCAAGTTCATGATTATAATGGCCGAAACATCATAAGTTCCATTTGATTCTCAGGTGGTTATGTTAAAGTATTTATATGTCATTGTTCCTTTTTCTCAATGATAGTTGGCAGTCTATTGCAAGACTCTAAAAGTGGGAAAAGTGAAAAAAAAATGGAGTCTGATATCAACAGAAGTGCTCAGGGTAGATCAGAGCTGTCATAGGACTATAATCCTTTTATTTAAAAAAAATGAGAATTTTTTATTGGGCATATTGAAAGAAAAGATTTTAATGGCAAAAATAAGAACTAGAGCCTGAATACTTCTATCAAAAAGGCATGAAATCTGGAAAATTAGTTCAATTTGACTATGCAAATATTAGAGGAGGTCTTTGGTTTGATTAATAAATGAGTTGAATAGTACATCATTTTTTTAGTGAGAAAAAAAACCTCCCTATCTTTATTGACTTCTAAAAGAATCTTTAAAGTTTTTATTATATTAATATCTATATTCTCTATAGGTAGTACAGCATGTTATTTTTAATATGGTCATTGAAGACAAAACACTTTGTAGAATGGCAAATATGTGGACTTTGTTATCATTATAGATAATGGTGATTTACTTCATATAATTCACTCTAAAACTGAAAAGAAAGAAAAACACTAATCCATAAATTTCTTACATTTTGTGAAGGAGTATTTGATAGAAAAAACATGGTTGGGAAAATGCATATATGCATAAGTATGTGTTTATCTCTATCCGTATATCTAGGCCAATTTTTCCAAATGGTCATATTTTGTTGTTGTTTGCTTGCTTGCTTCCTCAGGGACAGGTCTTGGGCTATGGCATTTCAACATTTTTGGTGTGTTGACTGAACTACACACTTAACCTGATGCTTACAAAAAAACTTGGTCTATTTTCTTGTCTGCTGGATAAAGGTCACCAAGTATCATATAAATCCTAGTTCACCTTTGGTAAACAGTATAGTCAATTGTGGATTATGAACATCCTATCATCAAGAAATACACCTGTATATTGAGCCAACCTTCATAATACGGAACTATTTTTGGAAGTGACTGATCTTTAATAGGGTTTGTGGAACAAAAGGAGGAAAGTTCAAAAAGATCAAGCTGAAAAAAGAAAGAAGGGAATTTGAAAGAATTTTCTGTGAAGGAAATAAAGACGAAAATTAAACTTTCTCAAGAATAGCCTCTACAGAGAAACAATATATATAAATGACTGTCAGAATTATCTGGGGAGTATATCAAATGCAAAGAAGCCAGAGAAGAAAATTGGAAAAGAATTTAGCATATTATCCACTCCTTCCAAAATAAATAAGAGGGAGGCCAGATAAGATGTGAATGTAAGTTCATGCAGGATTGTAAAGTAAATCGGGATTTATTAAATCCACCTTCCCTTGACCAGGTTTGGGACTTTCTCCAGAGTTGCCAGGCAGCAGAATTTTCTTTCCCAATCTGTGTATAATAATAGAACACTTATATTAGCTCTGTGTGACGCATTAAAAGGAGTTTAATGTGAACAATAAAAGGTTCAGGCTATTTTATTACTGAAGTCATTCATTTATTTTTCTCTGCCCCACAAAAACAACAGAAATTCACTACATTTCCACTTGATTCAATATTGTCAGAATTAGGCACTACATACTAAAACCTTGTTAAAATTATCTCGATAGGTTCTAGGAATTTCATACTTACTTTTAAATGAAGAGTATATACTCTCAAAATAATGAACAATCTTAAATTATATTCTTGGGAAATGACCATTTAAAACATGATTTTCAGAGGGTTTAAAAGTGACTATGGATGATTTCTTATGTCATGTTCTAATAAATGATTTCTTATGTCTCGGTTCTAATAAATTCTCAACTACTCTAAATTAATTTTATGGTAAATTTTATTTTTTTCTGGTTTTTAATAATGTATTTTCAATCACAAGATTTTCAAGGCAAAAATTTTTTTAAATTAAGATTTTTTTAAAATTAACATTTTAAAATCATATTATTAGAATATTAATAAACAAATTTCTATTATTTTGTAGTGCAGATGACTCTTTATGCAACATCCTTTGAAAGAGCATGGCTTCATCTTCTCTATTCATAGCATTTTAGAGATGTAATCTACTTAATTATTTAACCTTGAATACAGAAATCTACCTGCAAGAAAGACTAATAATTAGACCAATAAATTACTGGTTTATCGTTATAAGTTTATGCTTCTTCAGCTGAAATGCATCATATTTCTTACATGCTTTTAGATATAGGCAACAATCAATCATGCATTGTTAATGAGATAAATTATATAGGTAAATTGTGCCTTGTGATCCCTTCTTATGTTTATTAATGTGTATAGAGCACATAATTATTACTAACAATTGGTCAGAGAAAACAATACAAAGATACAAAAAAATATTTTATTTCATCCATTTCCCCTTCGTAATAGATGAAAAATGCTTGTTTTGAACTATTGGCCATAAGATTCCTCTAATAATTTTGGAACTCAGAAAGTCTGTAGAGGGAAGAGATGTGAGCAAATGGGATAGAGTAAAAAATAATGTAACATGTTCAGGCAATTTATTTCCTTAGAATAGGGACAAAAAACCAAGTAAGATGATTGTGTATTGCTTTGGTTTATTTTACGAAATAGCTTTCACTGCCCATTGTGGTAATGGTATGATTGTTATTAAAATCTATGTAAATAGATAAGAGGTAAGAAGAACAACCATATCTCCTTTTCATATATTATTTTTACAAAGATTATCCCAATATAAATAATAGCAGCTGCTGTTTCTAATCTCTCATTATCCTTATTCTTTCTCTTATTTTCAATGCTTATTTTCCTAAAACAAAACAAAACAAAACAAAACAATCTTCTCCTCTTTTGGTTATTACCACAGATGTAGTTGTTGGTCACTAGGGAATACGCACACACACACAAACACACACACACACACAGATGCACACACATACACATGCACAAACCACTATAAATGTCAGAACTTACATATTGTTTTATTGCAACTCTGTACTCTTGTATACAGCTCAATATTGGTTTAATGATTCCCCTTATCTTTTTAATTACTTAAATAATGCTTAGTAGTTTTCTGATATTTTCTAGAGAAATGAATATAGAAAATACAGAGAGAATAAAAACAGGTTCCTTGGGATTAAAGACTCCACTCTGACACCTGAAAATAAAATATTGTAAGATGAGATCCCTACATTTTAGGAATTATCTGAGGAGAGGATTTTGAGTAAGGAACTATGTTAGAAGGAAAATTTTCCTTTCACTGTCTGATGAGAATGTGTAATAGGTTATGGTGCAGGTAGATATGAGATGGGGCTCCTGGTAATCTCTTTCCTTATAATTTTTATGTTTTTCAAGTGCCTAAAAAAGAAGACTAATGTTTATTGCTGAACTTAGAAGCTAGTAATAATTTAAGTCTGTTTCATCATTCTATGATTCAAGGAGTTGCACATCAGAGAAATGAATCAAGATATAACTACTTCAGAGGAGATAAAATACATAGCCAAATACACTAGGGAAATCAGAGTTTGCACCCAGCAAATTAGAATGAGTCACTAGTATGGTCCACTATGAGACATCTTGCTTCGAAGTAATGAGAAAATCAGTTGCTAATGCCAGCCCAGAATCACTTATTCAGAAATATGATGGATCTCTGTCCATCTAAAGCCCTCAACTGCATGTGTCCAATTCAATAAGTAGATTTATATAGAGGGTATCTTAATAGGTCCATGCTTCTCTCTAGGGTGTTAATGACAAGAATAGCAGGAATACCTAAAAAAATTTCTGAACTAGACAATTAGAATTTATATATCCTGAGAAGACTATTTAATTAAAAGCCAATAATTATTTATATTAAATTCTCTGCCATGAGACAGGTTCAAAGTAAAACAAAACAAAAATAAAGAAATAAATACATAAAATAAAATTAGTTATAGAAATACAGTTTTAAAGATTACATATCTGAATTTGGCTGACTCAAGAATATTTGACATTATAAGTTATTATACAAGGAATATTATTCCAGTCAAGTTGGCTTAAGTAATGGAGCACATTTTTATTTTTTACATTTTTTTGGCAAGGAAGAAATTAGCAGATGCCACATCATTTAGGAACTGGAAATTAAGTACAAACAGCTCACATTGGCACTTATTCTCTAAAGGCGAGAACCAAATTTTTATTATTTTCATCACAGTAGTCTCTCATCACAGAATCTCCTTCAGTGTTTAATTCATTATCCTCTCAACAGATTAGCATTATCTAATCTCAATTCTAGTTAGTCATGTGCCATTATAGCTTCTTCAAAAGGTACCCCCTTCCTTCTTACCTTAAACAAAAATTACATGTTTTGTGTGGCTTCTGGTGTGTACCTGACTATACCTCTCAATGTGCTCAATCCATATACCTTGTCTAACTTGAGGCAGCTGTCCACCATGGTCACATCAGCTGATTAAGCACAAATATGATCCCGGACCATTTTTTCTGAAGAGCTGTAGATGAGTACAGATCATCTTGAAAGGCATAACAGGGTAGTCATAAGGATTATCTTAAAATTAAGTGCTTGAAAGTAGTTTTTCTTTCTAAAAACCATATAAGCAATTCTCATTAGTTCTTAAAATCATTCGTCACATATAGTCATAATAAATTAATAAATTTTTTATTTTAGAATTGGTTGCCTTCATGCTAAACTTATTTTTTAAAATGAACAAAAAATCATACGCTTAACTTTCATAGTCAAAAGCTTATGCTTAATAAATGCACAGAATTAATTTTCACAAAAGTTAAAAAAACATGGTAATTGGTTTCCAGCATTTAAGGATGGCTCTTTTTTTCTAATTCACTAAAAATCATCCCCCAAATCTTTACTTCTATACACATTGGAAGATTTTTGCTCAGTACTTGTAAACTAGAAGTTGGAAATTGGTATTCATATCACATGGGAACCATGTTAAACCTTAAATCACATTCTTTCTTCAGGTGACATCTTACAACACTGAATGATGGCATAATTTTCCTATCAGGGTTTCGTCAGTCTTAGGACTCTGACTTTTTCCTCTTGGTTTAAATGACACAATTATAGCAAGGACAAATTTAGTGTTTTGCTCTTTTGGTAACATGTTCTCTAAATAAGAACATCTGTTTTACAGTCACTTCCTGTTTATAGGGTAAGCTATTGTAGTTAAATTTCAAAATGTCAAACTCAATCAAAAATACTGATCTGTTTCAGTGTGCAAGTGAAATGGCTAATGTGTATAAGGAGTCAATATAATCTAGTGGTGAGAATACTCTACTGGGAATAGGGAGGACTATTTTCTATCCCCAGCTCTCTCATGAATTATTGGCCTTGTCTGCAAAAGGATAAAAAGGTATTTCAAGGACAAACAGGCTAATGCATACAGGGAAGAACATGGTGTATGAACTGGAGAATCTCATTGCTCTGACAAAGTATTTATGTGCTCCCTTAAGGCCATGCATGGCCAAATACCTTTGAGTATGCCTGGATTTCCTATTATGAGTGTTCATGACACACATGACATTAGACTAATCATAAACAATATTCAACTTGGTAGAATAGAGCAAATTATTTTTTAAAAATACATCTTTAAGAAACAGTATTTTAGTGGTTCATCACTGGCGGATGTAGGGCTCAGCCTGAGAATGCCAGAGTCCAGGTGGGCAAAGAAATGTGGAGGGGATATACAAAATGCAAGTATCTTTTGAAAAAAAATTATACTTACTTATTCTCTGAGGGTGTAAAATGCCTATTTAAATTTTTAGCAGTAGGAACCTAAAACTCTTAAGAGACTATGTACTTTCCCCTTTATATTTGTTCATAATGAATGATTCCAGAACTTCTTTGACAGCTGTAGTAGGGCAATTTAATCATCTGTGTTTCAGCTATTTGATAGCATGATTCTAGATTTCCAGAAGTGTCAGTTGGCCCAGTCTGAACAAATTGTATTGCCAGATGTGTGCTCAGACACACACTGTGTGTCTTACAGTCAGCAAGTAGTGTATGTGAGCCTTGCTTGACTAACAGCTGTGAACTAACAGTGCCTACACATTTGAGTGAAATTTAAGTTAAATGATTACTTAGAAGTATTGCCAAACCTCTTTATTTTTAAGGTTTTTAAATTGGAGAGATCTAGGGTAGCAAAGTAAAACATAAACAGAAATAAAAAAAATGTAAAAACCCAGAGGCAATGGAAAGCTTTTTTTTTTTAAAAAAAGTTAATTTAGGAAAAGGAAAATGAACAAATAATATTAGCTTTCATTCATTCCTATCCAGGTGCTATTGAGGATAATCAAGAGATTTCAAGGTGATATTAAAGTTAATATAAAGGACATTAAACTTAAATTTCAGGAAGAATATTTGATGGAAAACCAGGAGTCCTTGTTTCTGGTCCAATTCCAAATCAGTCAATAACCTCCAACTTTGCAGGTAGCATGCATCCCTTTTTCCTCAACATTCTTCTATATTTACCTCTTTAGTAGATTGTTACAGTTAGTTAAGAAAGATAGGTTTACTTTGAAGGGTAAGTACAGGATAAGGAAGGGATTGCTAGTTCTATTAAAGATCCTTTGTGATTAGAGATTATTGCAATTAGATTTATTGAGACATGATGATACAAGGTTATTAGTTATCTTTAGAGAGATAGGGAGGGAAAATGGGGGAAGAAAAGATTTACTCAAATCATGTATTTCAAATTTTTAAGCAAAAAAAAAATAAAGGCTGTTAAATTATAAGAGAAAAACTCTTGCAAGGAAAGAAAAAAACCATGCTTCTGGGTCTATTATAAACTTCTGTGTCCTGTTGTTGCTTGGAGAAGTGATAGTAACGACATGGCAAGGGATGCTGGCAGAGGCAAGAGTCTCTGTGAGGAGAGGAGGGCACCTCCCAGTCTCTGTCATTGCATCTGATTTGACTTTTAGGCCCACCGTTGACAGCCCTCCTTGCTACCACTGTAATTGCTCCTACCTTCTCCCAATTTCCTCCCTAACGGTAACGATAATCCAAACATGCCCATCATAAAAGATAACCTGTGCAACAGACTTCCTTCACATTCAGGAAATAATGGGCTACAATAACATGGCAAGATGCAGACAATACCCAGCTATAACTTCAGTAGCCTTGCCGGTTCTGGTGCACAGCATAATACTGGGTGCCAGGCTTGCTGCTGTCACCACTGGGCAGGTGGGTGGCTTGAGCTTCAGTATTCAGGGTAGAGCAGTACTTCTCAAATGTTAAAGTGCATACAAACTACCTGGAGAAAAAGTAGATTATGACATCGTAGATCAGGGTGGAGCCTGAAATTTTGCATTTCTAAAATACTCCCAGATGATGCCTACTGCTGGTCCTTTCAGTAAAAAAAGGATAAGAGGAAATATTTCCATACTAATTGGTGGGAAATTTAGAGTGATACTCTAGTTATACATAATAAAACCACAATCAATAGGCTTTTTGTATTTTAAATTCAGTTATTTAGAGTTAAAAAGACAAAACAAAACAGAACAGGAAAACAAAAATCCTCTGCGTTAGACATTGTATTTCAACTGTGTGAAACTCGGTATCCATCTTTTATGAAAACACGTGTTAATATTTCATTTCCTGTTATGAAACGAAATTTATAGATAATATAATAAACATACACACAGTTTTAAAAATATCAATATAATCACATAATTATAATACAAAAACTACAATATTGTCCCCCTTTATCCATAGGGTATACATTCCACCACCCTTACTGGATTCCTGAAACTGTGAAGAATATGAAACCCTATATATACTGTTTTTTTTTTCTGTACATATGATAGATAAAGTCTTCTTGTGATGACATGAGATGATACAATGCCAAATCCATTCTTGAATCTGTAACCATTCCTTACGTGCAGTATATGACATGGTGCCACTCATTTCAGGGGATCTCTTGCTGAGGTCTTCATACAGTCTCAATGCTTTCTGATGAAATGTGTTGCCATCAATCAGAGCATGTTTTCTGTTCATGTCTTCCATCCATGAATTTAATGCCTTTCCATCATAACTAAGCATTTATCTAGCACTGTGGTCATAACTTTGGCAGTTTGAGGTGAACAGCAAAACTAGCACAAATTTTTATTCTCTTTGTCATGGTTTCATGGATTGCAGGTTTGCTCTTTCTATGAATCCTAGCAACCTCAGCATGTGATTTTCTTTTTTGTCCTTCTTAAGTTGATAATGTTCACTTTTTAATGTAAAAGACACTTTATAGATTCTCTTTGGCATATCCAAACTGCTAGCATCACTACTCTTGCAGTTTGGGACCATTATTAAGTAAAATAAGGGTGATTTGAACTCAAGAGCTGCCACAGTTGAGATGACAACTGAGATGGGACCACTGAGATGACTACTCAGTGACTAATAGGTGAGGAAGACCTACAGTGTGGAAATGGAGGACGAATGGTTAAGTCACACCCAGGCAAATTCGTGAGATTTCACCATGTTATTCAGAATGGCATGCAATTTAAAACTTATAAGTTGTTTATTTCTGGAATTTTCTATTTGATATTTTTGGATTACTGTTGAACTGAAACTTCAGAAAATGAAACCATGCACAGAAAAGGGGAGAGTACTATATAGTCTTATTCTAATGAATTTTAAAAAGTCAAACAATGAGAGCTACAAATACTCCAACGACCAAAGTTTAAGCAATTGCAATGTACTATATCTAAAGCATACTATTTTGATAGAACTGTGAATAAGTATTAATCAAGCAAAATTTTAAATTAATTATCTAGCATAGAAACACAAAATAGACTTTTTCTTTATTGAAACAGGTTTTTAAAATTTCTCTGGAAGAAAATTGCCTCTATTTTGAATTGTCTGATATAAATCACAGTGCTTCCTGTAAAGTAGTTGTCAGTCCAAATAAAATTTTTAGAAAAAATTTATTAGTCTCTATTGGAGTTACTCTAGGAAGTCAAGTTTTCCCCAGGCAGAAAAGTTCAGTTATTTTTTTTTTATTGGATTTAAAAAATATCTAGTCCAATAATTATCTAATTATCTAACTTTCTCAGATATTGATGATTCTTGTTGAATTGAATATTACTATGATGATTGCCTAATAGTGATTTTCCAATTCCTAATTCTAATTCTGTCTTCATTTGTTAGTTGGCATTTACTATAAAAGTAAAAATTTTTCTTCTCCCCATTTATGTATTCAGTTATTTATTTATACTGTAAACTCATGGTTTCTTATTTATTAAGTGGGTTATAGACCTATTTGTCCTAGATTTGGCTGGTAGCCACCCTTTAGTCTGGCTTCTAAAGCCCTTTGACAATTCTCTATTATTTTTTTTAAAGACTTCCTTATTTTTCTGGCACAAACAATTTTTTATCTTCTATTATACACAGTCCCATCCCTATGAACCATTTCCAAGGAAACAAGAATCTTTTTAGTGGAGAATGATATTTAGAAATGAGGATTTGGGTAGTAGGTGGTTTTAGTCACTTTTAAATATTAGGCTACAGAGGTCATAGGTCTCTAGATGATAATTTAATTAATTCATATTTATTTTTCTACTATTATATCTTTGTCCTTTTCCTGTTTCCCTCATTTATAGAAGATATATTTTCTTGTACTTTAAGATGGATGCAAAGGGGAAGAACTTCCTGGATTTAGGAAAACCTCTTCTTTTGTCACTATGAATATTAAAAATATGGCCTCTCTGTGTAGCCACTTTGACAGTTCTGAGATATCATTCCCCAGGAAGCCTCTTACCGCTGTCTAAGGCTTCATTCATCTTTATTCCAAATGTTCCTCCTCTGCTAAATTTAGGCATACCACTAGCAGTTAACAACATCCAGTCCCCCAAAGTTTATTCTCTACTTCTGAATGGACATTTTTTCTTTTGATATTTCTGACTATCCCATAATCTGCTGCTCTTTCAATAAACCTCTCTGAGGACTCTAGTTTGTTTGTTTTGTACTAACTCACAAATTAAAGACTGTGGAATCTTGTCCAGTTTTATTAGTTTTTCTCAGATTTCCTGCTGAGAATTCTCTACAGAGCGAGATCATCTTATTTTGAGGGGGAATACTTGTAGATGATCGTGAGGCTAGAGAGTTTGTTGGACTTCCAGCTCCCTTTTCTCTTTTCTACTTACTGCTGCATATCTGCTCAAACTTGTGGTTCCCCTCTCCTTCCCTGTCCCTATGTTGATAGTTTTGATCCTACTCATTTCCATCTGGGCTTCGCAAGCATACCTCGTCACCCAGTCTCGTGAACTATGTTATCTGTGAGAGCTTATCTTTCACTATCCTACATTTTCTTTTTCTTCCTTCCTTCCTTCCTTCCTTCCTTCCTTCCTTCCTTCCTTC
>PVKZ01005477.1:0-52447 GCA_004027375.1 Macroglossus sobrinus | reverse complement strand
AAATAATCCAACCCTGATAAAGCAACTGATGACATCTATCCTCACAGCCAGAGGAAGCAGCCAGTCCAGCCATGGGACGCCGCACCAGCTCGGACTCGCTGGAGGACACGATCCGCTCTTGGTTGCCTGCCGTCTCCGGTCCTGCTGACAGTTTGTTTTACTTTAGTTCAGTGGCTGGTCTGTTCTACTTCTCTGGCGAGAAATCACGTCTATTCAGAGAAAGCTTCCAGGGCTGGACTGAGAACTAAGCTGCGTCGTGCCCCCCGGGGCATTGAAACAAAGAAGGAAAATGCAAAATTACACCATAAACCTGCTGGTTCTAAGACCAGCTCAGTTCCACACATCGAGCAGAAAGCCGACACACACACACACACACACACACACGCACGCACTCTCAGCTGAAATCCTCGCCTTTCCTGGCGTGATGCATCGCAGACAGCCACAGAGACCCAACGCAAGGAAAGCCTGCAGCGTAATTCAAATCACAATTCCGAGTGAAAAATAAAATGGGGGAAAAAATACCTGCTCCACCATCCTGCTTCCTTCCTCCTCCATAAACTTAGCAGATGTTCTAGACCCACACCACAAAGCATCTGCTCAAAGCAAACCTCAGTGACGAGCCAGGGTGTTTGTGCGCTGTGCAACGTGTGGATGGCTGGGGTGTTGCAGGAGGGGGAGCCGAGGCCGCCTGGCTGACCTCCCCCTCAACATCTGACTGCTCCCCAAACCAACCCCAGATGGGACTCTTTCCGCCAGCCAGGCCTGGCCCATCAATCACAGCTTGCTCCGCCTCTGGTTCCTGCTCTGTCTCAGAGAGCACACTGAGCAGATGATTATATAGAGGAGGAAGAAAAAAAAATACACACACACACACACACACACACACACACACACACACACACACCACACAGCACTCGACTACATTAATAGCTGTTTAAAAAACATTAGAAATGCTAGCCTATGCATCGCCTGGAGCTCGAATTTTTCATTACTAAACTAAATATATGGTATGCAAAGTTATGAAATCCACTGGGAGCTTGCTGCTCTCCTATTTTGTTTTACATTTTTAAGAGAGGGGACGTTGGGGATCGCAGGAGGAGAGGCAGAGGAGGGATGAAGACAGAGCTCAAAGAGATAAAGGGATGGCGAGAGGTAGATTTAAAAAAAAATACTGCGAGAACATTGGAGGTGAATTTATAACAAAGCCACGTGATTGACTGCAAAGTGGTCTTAATATACTGTAACTGATGAACATTTGGATGGGATGATATGGAGGCCCCGCGTTTTTGCAGACTAGCTGTGTGATCTGAAGCAAATTGTCGCGATACGCCGGGCTCCAACGTTTGCTTCTGTTTAATGGGAACGATGATGAGTGTGTTCATGGGGGTAGATGTGAGGATCGAAAGAAAAATCAGATCACAGCAAAACAAACACACACCGGGGGCTGGCCCATAGGGTAATGCTCATAGATTATAATGCTCATAGCATTATATAAACAGATTCATTCATCGCATTCAATAAAATGGTGAGCAAAATCCAAAACTATTTTGGTCCCTAGAAACTGCATAGTCAGAGAGGCAGCTGACTTTCAAAAAAGGAGCCCACTGATGACCCCCAAAACCCCAGGGTGATAAATGCCAGGAAGGAAACACACTGGGGTCTTGCTCTCTCCTTTTCTCGAACTTCTGTCTCTTCCCAGCTCATCCTTTTTTCTTCTTGCCCAACGAGCAAAAATACAACCTTGCCCAAAAAACTCCCCAGTGATTTCAATGCCAACTGCTGCCTCTTTATTTAAAGCTACACATACTTTGTTCTTCCTTTATTATTAAAAGTACAACAACCAGAGTGAAATGTCAAAACAATTTCGGTTTTTATTTGGTCGTGTCTTTCTTGTTCATCCAGGGAGAGGTTTCAAGAGTCCCATCCACCCTTCCCGTGGACAGCTGCTTATCACTGAGATGCCGAGCTACGAACGGAGAGATCTTGCTGCCCTGGAGGGGATGGATGGGGTTTCTGAAGTGATTAAACTTGTAATTAAATTGTGTAACAGAAGAGGAGGTGAGGGCGAAGGAGGCTGCCTGGAAAAATTCAGCTTTCCTGCTCGTCTTGGTGGTGGTACTAGTTTAGGTAGTTCCTGGGGGATTTTTTTTTCTTTTTTTCTTTTTTAATTTCAGCTCTCCAGGGTTGGAAAGAAAATCTGGATAAATGGTATTTGTGCCATCCTTACATTTCCGTTTCTGATCATGCTTGGGACACCTCTCGTGCAGGATTAAATCAGGACCCTTTTGGGTCTCTGCAAGGGATGTGTCAGCTCCCTCTCGGAGCCACGTACCCCCGGACCCCACAGCCCTTTCTCCCACAACTCCAGCCCAACTTGTGGACTCAGCAGCCACTTACTCTCACAACCTATAAGTGCCTTTCCTGTCCTTACTGAGAACTGAAAAGCCACATTTCTGTCCTTCAACCAAAGTCCTAGAAAGCCAGAGGGGCCAGAGCAAGGCAAATTTCCCGAGGAAGGATGTTCTGGGGAGTGTCAGAGAAAATACTAACATGACCAACCAACAAAAACAAAGAATGAAAAACCCACGAAAGGGAGGAGAGCTTGTCAGGTAGGAACAATCAGAGATGCAATAAGACATTGGTCCAAGTGACCTAGAGCATCCTCTTAGAACAATCAGGCTCCAGGACTTCAGCCCAGACCCACTGGCTTAAATTCTCCGAGGGTGGGTTCCAGGCATGGGCGCCGTGTAAAGGTGCCCCAGCTCATTCTGATACACAGTCCCGGGGTGGTGAGGGGATTTGTCTGTGTGTTTCAAATATAGGTATGATTTAAAGCTCATGGAGGGGGTGATCACAGCAGCATTCTTTAAATGAGATAGACTGCACCACACTGGGAAAAAATGGAATAGCATAGTAAGAGAATTGTCTTATGAAACTTTTATGTGGGTGAATTGGGTTGCAACGTAAAATTGCTTATGGATTGTAGTAAAATAAATTAAAAGAACACTCTGCTAGGTAATTCCCTGTGTTTGTTATCGTCCAGCCTTCTGTTACTGTGGAATCAAAGTCAAATATTGGGGAGTTGGGGGCATTATGGTAGAGCGACTGGCAAGTCACTCGACCTCATGAACCCCGGTTTCCTCATTTATGAATATCAATAATGATATGTCATCTTCTTCCCAATAAGGCTCCTGGGATGCTTTAGGGAGAAAATCTACAGGAAGGTCTTTTATAATCTAGAAAGTCCTGTGAGGACGTATGTCCTATTGTGGTGTTGAAATCAGTCTCCCGTCTAGTCCAGCAGGTGCTCCCTCTGGAGAGCACATGGGGAGGGTGCTGGATCCTGTGGCACTTTGCTAGGCTCATCTCGCAACCTCCTTAAGAGGTGGATATCATGGTCCCTTTTAACAAAAGAAAAATAAGACTCCAAACAAGTGAAAAATTTTCCCTATGGGAGTTCATAAATTAGATAAGTGGCATAATCAGAATTAGAACCTAATGTACCCTTATTGAAGAATTCCTGCCATTGAATCCATACTAAGGTGAACATGGAGATGATGATGATGATGATGATGATGATGATGAAGATGAAGATGAAGATGATGATGGTGGTGATGATGATAAAGATGGAGATGTTAGTGGTGATGAAGATGGTGGGGGTGGTGACAATAATGGTGATGACGATAAAGTGATAACAAATATGGAGGTGATGATGATGGTGATGATGATGATGATGGTGGTGGTGGTGGTGGTGGTGATGATGGCGATGAAGATAAGAAAACTTATCTTAAGTACTAACTGTGTACCAGCCATTGTTCTAAGCACTGAGGATGCAAAATTCAACAAAGCAGTTTTGCCTACATTACTCCACTTAATAAGAACCCAATATGGTACATACTACCATTCTCTTTTCAAGGGAGCTAGTTACTTCCTCATACTCACACAACTCATAAGAGCTAGTTACCCAAACCCATCAGACTCCTAACCTCTATATTCTTAAATACTTGGAGATGGATTCAAATTTGGCCTCAAGTAGGTAAATATTCAGACCACAGTTTCCTACCGAGAACTCTGAAATCTCTCTGAAGCCATAAATCACAAAAACGAACTACAAAGACAATAAGAATCCATGTCACAGATTCGAGTGAAAGCAATTTGTTTCATTTCACTTTCCTGGCCTCTGCAGAGAAGCAGAGAGCGAGGCCAGAAGCCATCTTGCTGTGGCTGACAAACACCAGCCCCAGAAATACAAACCAGCCGAGTGGGTGGCGGGCTTGCACTGACGAGGTGTCATGTTTGCAAAATGTTCCATCCTGATTTTCCATTTGGAGTCACAGAAGGCAATGTAGAGGTTGTTTTTCTCAACTCCTTAAAAGTGAGTGACAATCAAATATTTATGGCACTTTGTGCAAGTCAGGAGCCTTGATATGGTTGCTTACGAGGTGATATTTCCAAAGGGAAATAAATGTGCTTGTCTCTTAAAAAATTAGCGACCTCTGGAGCAAGTGCAATTCCCAGCCAACAGTATCAGGCACTTAAGGAGATGGGTTTCCTTATCTTGCTCACCACTGTCCCAGGAGCTCCGGGGGCCCTGACTTGTCCTTCAAAATACTTGTCAAAGTTTAACGCTAATACACATTTTTATTTTGACATATACATCTATCTATATCTATATCATCTATATCTATATATCTATCTCTATCTCTATCTCTATATCTATATCTATTTACATTACATATATTTTGATGTCTGACTCCAACTAGACTGTCCACTCCATGAGAACAGAAACCTCATCTCTTTTCCTCATCGCTGTTGCCTCAAGTGTTTCTACGAGTGGCATGCACACATACACACACAATCAAAACGTTCTATCGAATGAAGAAGGAATTCCCAAACTAGTCCCTTTATCCCTATTTGTACCAAGACATGCTCCTACCTAGCACCTCGAGGCACTGTGAAGGAAGGTCAAACCATCAAATGGCACTGTAGGAAGGTTTTCCCCTATTGAAACACCCCAATGTTGTAGGGAAGGACTTCTTGTTGGGAAGTCATGCAGCATAGGGCTCCACTTATCTGCAGGTGAATAGCTACCAATACCATCTTTGGGCCTATTATTAACAAAAAGCAATAGCCAGAACAGCTGTTCGTCATTGAGCTCATTGTAAGCGTCAGTACTGGTCACTTTATATATAATATATATTACATATATATATATATATACATATATATATGTATATATATATATATTATATATGCAAGATATATTATATATGTAATATATATTATATACATAGTATTATTACATATATTATTATATATTATATATAATATATATGTAATATATATAAAGTCTAACTTCATCTCTACAGAAACTATATTTTTAATAAACTTATTGTTATCACACCCATTTCACAGATAAGAAAGCAAAAGGTCTTGAAGCTAGTAAGTGGCAGATGTAGACCTTGAGCCCTAGTCTTTCTCCAAAGCTGAGATCCTTTCAAGGATGCTATGATTGACCTCTATGTTGGCTAAGATGTGGAGTGATATCTGTAAGGGTTACAGTGAAACAATTCGATCATAAAATATTTTCAGACAAATCCATGAAGTACCACAGCCAAAGATGGAGATTACCAAAAAATACCACTGGCTCTTGTTCCTGCGATTCTGGATCTTGTCCCAAGCATTCATGATGATGATGATGATGATGATGATGATGATATTATTGATAATGGCAATAATTAGATGGGCTCTCAACATGTGCCTTTCACTGCCCTAAATGTTCTATAAATGTAATTCCCTCAATGCACCCAACAGCCCATAAGGAAGACAGTCACTATCTTTGTTTTTATAGATGGGCGGCTTTGAAAGGATAAACAAGTAAATATGATGAAACTCACATTCATACCAACCCAATTCTGACCCCAAAGCAGGAAGTTGAAAAAAGCATATAGGAAATTCCTGCGTACCCGTCATCCAGGTTCCCTTGGTGGAAGCCTCTTGCCTAACTAGAGTACACTGGCAAAACCAGGAAACTGACATTGTACGGCCACACTTTTACATCGCTATGAACGTGATGAGGAGTCTGGGCAGCAACAGTTCAGCCGCTGCGATTATCATCGCATCACCGCCATTGCCTTCTCTCTATCCCCCAGTGACAGCTGGAGCTGCCCACGACTGTCACAAATATAGTGGTGTGGAAAGAAGGGTAGATGAGCGAGTAGACACTTGAACCGAGCAAACAAATTTGAGCGAAAACTGTTGTCAGAAGGGAAGGAATGGATACATCCGTTTTAAATTACATTTCGGCAAGGGATCTTCACCTCCTGGGGATGGAGGAAACCTATGACCCTGAGCAGGCTTTCACTTTCACAATCTATCTCCCTTCACAGCCAGCTACTTTCTAAAGAAGGGAAAAATGTTCTCACCAGCACCAGCATCACCACCAGGGTAACATCAGTGTCAAATTTATATTCAAGATAAATTGCAATGACTTACACCATTGCTAATATGACTACATTTAGCCAGATCCACAAAAGGAAAGGAATGGATTTTTCCCCCCTTAAAAAGCTTGCTGACAGTTACCCTGCAGATATGATTTTGGATAATATCACCGTGTTACTATTCCGTCATAGCTATCCAGAGGGTTCTCTGCCTGCTTCTAAAATAGGAAAAAGATAGATTTAACATGAAGCAATTTTTTTTTTGTAAGAGAGGAGGTCGCTACACATACAAATAGCACCAAGGCGCCTAGAGAGGTACCAGTCCCACTGTGGATGTTGCTAAGACAGCATCCCGCTAAACATCACCAAGGGTCTGCCACTATATTTAAACAATTGGGAGCCTTCAGTCATACTGCTAGAAAGAGAATTCTATTCTCTCCCTGTGGAATGATCGTATGGATAATGAAATGTTCCAGTGAAGGGAGAAGCAAACATTCAAGATACGAATCCTTGTAAGGAGAAGATACCATTGTCTTGTATATGGAGGGAATCAGCATAGTTTCCTGTCATGCCACATTGAGAAAGCTGAGCTTTCTACCCATCAGGGAAGTTAACGTCCCAGTGTCTCTATTTGACATTTCTTCTCTTTCTTCTCCAGTCCCTTCTCAAAGCTGGATACCTAAACATAGCTGAAACAACCCCATGGGCTTGAGGAAACATAATACATTTAAGATACAGAAACTACATATAGTTTAAAATGAATTAATAGAACCAAACATTCAAGTTGTAGTTTCAGTTATCCAATTTCCTCATGTAACCATGATAGGCCTCTTTAAGATGATGAACTCCTCAAGGGCAGGTACTTAGGATATTCACCTTTCATATTTCCCTCTTTTTCTTCCGTCTTTTGTAATCAGATTTTTGACATGATAAATATCTGTTGGCTTGCATTCACCTCACTTGTAGAAAGATGTCTAATCTGGTTACTGCAACAGGCAAAGATGATAAACTATGACCTTGTCTTGCATTGTGTGTTGCATAAGTTTTAGCTTCTCATAGTTTGCCAACTGGAAAAAAAAGGTTGTCATAGAATGAATTATACGTGAATGTGCAGGAGATGAAATTAGGAGAGACTGCCAGGAAGCAAGGGCAATGGACTATTCAGATAGGCAAGAACTTGAGAGGCATGCAATTGTTTCGGCAGCTACGTATCGAGCATCTTCTGGGTGGCAGGTACTGTGCCAGATTTAGGGGCTACGGTGGTGCCAAGGATAGATGTAGCCCAGGTACTACTGTAGCTACAGGCTGGCAGGAGCCAAAGGATAGACCACGACTTTAGTGCTGTGGAAAGAGAAATACAAGGAGCTAAAGGGTTCACCCATCCCGTATGGTTTTCTAAGAGGACTTTAAAGAAGTGATGTCTAAACTGAGAGTTAAAGGGTGAGCAGGAAAAAAATCAGGTGGTGTGACGCAGGTTGACAAAACAATATTTGGGAAGCCCAGGTGTAATGCAATAGTAAGAGGAAATATCTCAAACCCAGGTGGCAGAATCAATGAAAAAGGAGTAAATGCAAGTGATGATGCTATTTTCTGAGCCACAGGACCTATACAAACTAGAGCTGAGCTAGAGACGTGGATCATAAGGCTCCTAAGGGCAGAGACCCAGGTCTCTTTTATTTAGCAGCATATTCCAGCATTAGAATGGCGTGCACAGAATAGGTGCTCAAAAATGTTTTGCTTAAATCAAAGAGTAACTGCAATGACAATACAGGCCAGGATGAAGCCAGTCAAGGGCAGAAAGAAAATGTAAGAGAGAGAGGGATCATTTAACCTATATTCTTGGCATTACCTTTCCTCTTGAAGCAACTCAAATGCTTGAAACAGAAGAAATAAACAGAAGGAACAAGTGGTTAGTTTAGGTAAATACAGAGGACAGAGGCTCACCACCCTCTTCATCGCCATCACAATAGCTTAGCCAAGGATAGGATGTAAAGGTTACTGGGAGCATTTACACATTATCTGTTTGAATCACACATACCATATTGGAAGGTAGTTAGGATGGGTACCATTCATACCCATTTAACAGAAGAGAAAGCTGAAGCCCAGGTAACTCATGGACATGCTCAGATTCAAAGAGCTAATAAAAGTTCTAGCCATGATCTGAACTCTAGATATAGTCTCATTGCATCCAACTGCTTCCTACATTTTCCATTTATATGACCCAACAAGTCTAGCTATACCAATAATTGGGCTTGATTGCCTGATGCATTTCTGGGCTTCTTCCATCCCCATTTCATAAACTTTTACATGGAGAATAAGAAAAACAAATGTGAACATTACGACAGTTGAAATTCTCAGCAGAACAAAGGGAAAATAAAACTTTATTGGCCTTATAAATTCAATACAACCCAACTAAGCATCAGCACGCCAGTATTGAAGTTATTATTCTTTAGAAAACATTAAGTCGAGAGGGATTAGAACCAAAGAGTTCTATTCTCCTAAGAGCCAAGTTCAGTAACTCTTCCTGTCCCTTCACAAGGATTTCTGAGCCCGTGGTCCTCAACTAAAGTGCCACTTGAGACGGGAGGACCTTGACTTCTGCACGTATGTTTGATCGGTGCATAAGTATTATTTTTCTGTAGCTTCGGATGTGTGATATTTTAAGGATATCTGCCTGAGTGAGTGCTGAGCTGAGAGGATTACACAGCTTGAGGTAAAACAGGGTCAGACTCACTGACAAAAGGAGAGTTTTTATGAAATTCCAGGTGGATCCAAGCAAGACAGTGGGTTTTCAGAAATATGGAAGGCGTTTGCCTTACTTGTATATAAGAGAGAACTGGCCGAATGCTGAGAAATTTTATTCAGATACCAGTAGTGTGGGGGTCTAGCCAAATAAATTTCATGCTCACTCTGTAGGCAATTTAAGACATCCACATTAATTTGTCCAAACAACTCCAAGGCAGCTACAGCTAAGAATACTGAGGCTGATGGAGGTGAAGCGAGTTCAATTCAAAAGATCTTCAAGGAATAGCCTTGCAATGTTTTCAAGTCTGACTGTATAGCTTGTGCTTTTGCAGTGTGTTAAGTGCCTGTTGGCAGCCTTCATCCCCTTCACTAAGCACTTTTCCTTACTTGATTTCTTACATGCCTATCTTTTCACACAGAATGGAATTTTCTTGGAACCTGGATCAGACAAAAAGTTGTCCTTAGATTCAAGCATTCTTTACTGACTCATGGATCTGACTTACATTTATTGGATACCTACTGTTAACGGTTGAATTGTGCCCCCTTCTAAATTCAAATATTGAAATCCTAGCCCCGCCTCCCTGTATCTCAGAATGTGGGATTATTTGGGAATTGAGTAATTGCAAATGTAATTAGGTGAGCAAAAGTGAGGTTATACTGCAGTAGGTTAGGCCCCTCATCCCATATGCCCATTCTTATAAAAAAGAGACATTTGGACACAGACTTGCACGCAAGGAGAACCCCACATAAAGACTTGGGTGATGCTTCTACAGCCAAGGAATGCCAAAGATTGCCAGCAAACATGAGGAGCTGGGAGAGAGGCTTGGAACAGATTCATCCTCACCGTCTTCAGAAAGAACCAATACTGCAGACACATTTATCTCAGATTTTCGTCCTCAAGAACTCTGAGACAATACATTTCTGTTATGTAAGCTATTCAGTTTGCATACAGCAGCCCTGGAAAAATGACACACCTACTATGTGTTAGTCACTGGAGACACAGCATTAAGTGATGTCACTTCCTATCTCATTGAGCACAGGGTCCAGTGACAGAAATCCAACAAGCCAGTAAACCAGCTAAGAATGATGTAATATTTTGTCCTCTATGTCACTCTTCAAAGCTGGGGCACAGAGCACTTTTGATGCAGTCTCATTTGATCTCTGTGAAGCAGATCTTGTAATCTCAGTTGGAGAAGTTTAAGAATCTGAGAGACCTGCCCAGGCATTGTGGTTCCACCCTGTGCTGTCCTAACGGGGTGGCCATTAGCTATGGGTGGTCGCTGAGCAGATGCAATGAAACTTGTCCAAAATGAAGTGCGCTATTTGTGTAAAATGCACACTGCAGATGCAGTATGAGAAAAATGATGGAAAATATCTCTTTAATAGTCTTATTTTGATTACACGTTGACATGATGATAGCTTGGACTTATTGATATTAAGTTAAATAAAACACTCTTGGTTGTAGATTAAGACATATTGGGTTGAATAAAACCTTGACATAAAATTCACCTGTTCCTTTTTTCTTTTGTTTAACATGACTACTGGAAACGATTTTTTTAAACATACTCATGTGGCTCATACTGTAACCCTTCATTATGTTTCTGTTGGGCAGTGCTGGTGACAACCGGTGGTTTGAGGGTTCTAGAGCTGCAATGGTTACATGTTGAAGGTTGATTGGCTGATCAGTGGGTAGAGCTGGGATCAAACTCAGGCCATTAAAATTTGAAGTCCCCGCTCCTTTGCAATATCAAGCTACCATCTCGGCACCAAAAGCACAAAAAAATCTTTAGAAATTCTTTCATGGAGATAAATACAAAAGAAGAAGATTGATTCCCACACCAATCCTCGCCCAGCCTTTGTGATGTTAAAATTTTTCACTTTACCTGACCCTTTCTGTACAATTTCAGCATCAACCCCAAGACAGCCTTCACAGAAGGTCGTGTCTAAACGGAACATAACTTTCACTTTACTGCGTCTGACTAAGCTTCCAGGGCTCGGAGAAGCTGTCCAAAGTACCCATTTGAGGACAGGAGAGGTAAAAGGCTTTTAAAAGCTTGTTTTAACTGTGAGTGAAATCAACTGACTAATATTTATACTGGGCAGCTTTCTGCAAAGATGAAATAAACTCTCTACAAATAGCCTACAGAGCTCAGACATCCACTGTGTGTGAGGTCAGGAAAGAGCCCTTGAACACACCCCAACACGCAGGATGCTCGAGGCATCGGCAGACGTTCTGAGCTAGATCTTGTTCTGCAAGTTTATTCATTGGATTTGGTCAGGAAGAAACGAGTTCTTTTTTTAAATCTCACAGGCACAAAGTAGGACTGCTTGTTTTTATCTTGTCATTCATTCACGTATTCACTCACTCACTCAAGATGTAATTCTTGACTATTGTTTAGGCACTGAGAGGCAATGGGGATACATTCGTCTACCAAGCTGGGCCCCTCAGAGGTTCAGCATCAGCATTTGTTGTTGCATCATTATAAAATAACATATTCAAAGAGAGATTCAATTGTCAATAAAGAGAGATACGGAAAAATCAATGATCAAAGCAAGTGTCACAGGTGTTATAAGTCTAAGTGCCAATTATTACAGGAGCCAAGGAGGTGGCCTTCCAATTTGGAGACGAAAGGTGTATTGAATGCTTTGTGAAGGATACGGTAGCCAAGATGAGTCTTAAAGGAGAAGTTGAAGTGAGTGAGGTGGAAATCCAAAGCAGAGGAAAAGCGTGCACAGCAGTGTCAGGGCTTCTGACAACACAGAGAGCAGCATTATTTGGCTCTGTGTGTGCGCAGTGGGGATTTGGTAGGAACTGGAGCTACAAGTAAAGCTGAGGGCATATGGAGAAGAACAGGGAATGACAGATAAAGTAGTTTGCATTTGATCCTTTAAGTCATGGGAGGCCATTGAAGAGTTCCAGGAATGAGAATGGCATGGTCAGATCTGTGTTATAGAGGGACCAATCTGGCCAGAAATGGCTAATGCATTAGAAAGAGAAAATGCTGGCGATGAGGACCAGAGAGCAAAGACGACAAGTTGTCCATGGAGAAATGACAAAGCAGGGGCAGAGATGGGACCAGGAGCCCACTCTCAAGGCTATTTCTTTGCATCGATAAGGATACCAATGGCTCTAATCTTATCTTTTGCATTCTCTCCTGTGTCGAGCACAAAAAAAATGATTAAAAAATTTTTATTATAATAAGATTCTAATGAACACCCTCTTTTCCCCCAAGATATCTGGAGCAAAGCAATTACATAAAATAAAGAAATTGTTTTTATGTTCTGTATTCTTTTTGTGGGAATGCGGAAGTGGTCAAATTAAAAAGGAAAGTCTCTATAAGGATTTCATTGTTGGAATACAATTACATTCAAGCAAATCAAGGCCTACTTTGAACTTTAAATGTGACAAGTTCTTGAATACATTCTATGGGGTGGTAGAGAAAAAAGAATAATGATGATAGTGGTGATGATGATGATAATGATAACAATGGTGATAGTGATGATGATGATGGTGATGATAATGAGGATGATAGTGATGGTGGTGAGGACAGTGATGAGATAGTGATGATGATGATCATGATGGTGGTGATGCTGGTGATGCTGGTGATGATGATGATAATGATGATGATAGGGACACCATCAGACCATGGACCAGTATCTGTCCATGGCTTCTTAGGAACGAGGCTACACAGCAGGAGGTGAGTGGTAGGAAAGCAATCAAAGCTTCATCTATATCTGTGGCCATCCCCAGCGCTAGCATCACCACCTCAGCTCCACCTCAAATCATCAGGCATTAGCTTCATTATAGGAGCATCAGTCCCTGGCACCAAAACAGTTGGGGACTGCTGCCTTAAGTGACTTATGGCCATTATCTCATCAAATCCTCATAAAAACTCTGAGTTAGATATTATGATCCCCATTCATTCTTGATCTGAGGCTCAGATCAAGCAGTGACTTGCTCACTAATAAGAGCTAGAGCCAGAATATGGATCCAGCCTGGTGTCTTCCCACCACACCATGTTTTATAGGATTTCTCCTGGACGTCCTCCTTATCGGTCTCCTCTCCATTTGGGAGCCCTTATTGAAAACCATATTGAAAACCAGCCCTTCAGCTGGTTTTCCAAGAAATGATCTAGGTTCTCTGAGAGGACAGGAAAAATAAAAATTAAAAAAAAGAAGAGAGCGTCATCCCTGACTTCATGGAGTTTAACGTCTGGAAAGAGGACCCTTTTACTTAGGCCTAAAATGCAAGCCATCTCCAGAGTTGGAGGCCTGCATTCCAAATTCTGGTTCTCCCTCTTACTGGGAGCACGACCTTGAGTAAGTAGCATGACTTCTCTGTGCTTTGGTTTCTCTCAATTATAATGTGGTTACTAACAGCATACTATTACAGGGTTATTTATGGAATAAATTAACAGTGCATATAAATTTCCTGCCACCATACTGAACATAAATGTTCAGACTCTATTTGTTATAATAGTTATGGTATCTGTGCTATTCGTTGTTGTTATTGTTTAAAAGGAAAATAACTTGGATGAGAGTGGATAGTGGGTGAAGAAAAATTTTCCAGCAAAAATCTAAAAAACATCCATCAAAACTTAGCCTGGGAGGAAAGGAACAGGTTGAAAGAGCAGAGAATAAGTTTGACTCATCACACCCACAAATGCACAATGGGTTTGGAAAATAACACACTAGCCCGCAGTGGTAGGAAGGGCAGAAAAGATTTCTCCTTGAACGGTGTCTTCTGAGTCTTGAACTAAGCTTTGATTCTGATTCACTTAAAAGAATTTAGTAGGATGATCACCTGTGTTTTCAGCTCTGCCAATTCCAGGAGGACATGGTGCTCAAAAATCAGAAGTGAAATTCTCAACCACCCCAGCCCAAAACAAGCAGAAAGCAAGGCTAAATAGATTCTCTTTCCCACCTTCAACGATTAGAGCTCCACCACACTTATGTACATTGCTAACTCTTGACGTGCTGTGTAAGCCTCCATTAACCACTCCCAGAGAAGACATCATTCATGAGCTGAAATAAACATCTTAAATGAGAAAGGTGCCATTGATTATGAGACTGGTTCTTCAACTACCTGAGGGAGAATGCAAAATACAGGAATCCAAACTGAATGCAAGAATCTAGTGAAATGATGATGATGATTGTATTAATTTTATTTTGTTGCTGTAATAAAGTACCATAAACTGGGTGGCTTACAATAACACAATTATATTATCATATAGTTCGGGTGGCCAGATATCTGAAACCAATTTCACCGACAGACAGTTAAGGTGTCAGGGTGGATGGTTATTTCTGGAAGCTCTGGAGAGAGTCTGTTTCCTCATCCCTTGCCACTTCCAGTGGCCACCTAAATCTGTTACTTGTGGTCCCTTTTTCCATCTTGAAAAAGCATCCCTCTAGTCTCTGCTTCTGCTATCCCACTGCCATCTCTTCTCGCTCTGACTCTGCCACCTTTGCCTCCCTCTCATTATAAGAACTCTTTTGATTGCATCAAGTCCATTGGGATAGTGCCAGATAATCCCTCCACGCCACAGCCATCACCTAATCACATCTGTAAAGTCCCTTTTGCCATACAAAGTAACACTCACAGCACTCACAGCTTCCAGTGATTGGAATATGGACATATCTGGGGAAGTCATTGTTAAGTCCACCAAATAATGTTATTCTAGGGGAACACCACCCAACAAAACATTCTCAGGTACGAAAATATCCCATGTCTGTCTAATACAGTGTTGTCTAAGACAGTACCCACTAGCTATATGTGGCTACTGAGCATCTGAAAGATGGAGAGTATGATTAAGAAACTGAAATTTAATTTCATTCAGTTTTAATCAGTTTAGCCACATGTGGCTAGTGACTGCTGTCTGGATCAGGGTAGTTCTGGTGTAGGCATCAGTAAACTCCCATGGTCACCAATAGCATCTATTGTCCTAGGAAAATAAGATTAAATGATGAGTATAAAGAAATGCCTGATCTCTCATACATAGCCATTTGAGTCATTCACATCATTACATTTACTAAGGAAGGAAAGTTGGTCTAAGGATTTTTAAAAAATTATTTTTCAGCACCAAGGACAGAAATGCAGACTTGGTCTTTGACTCCGTCCTCTCTGTTCATCTGCATTCCTTTTACCTGAATTTTTACAGATAACTTCTACAGTATTCCGACTGGTGAATGAATCCCAAAGAACTGAATGTCATGCCTATTTAGGTTATGTTGGGAATCACTGCCAAATGCAGAATGCAGACAAAATCATGCTAGGTAATCAGTTTATTGTAGAGCCTTTATCCACCTTTTGGCATGGTAAGTTTAATGCTGAAAATTGAGCTGGTTCCATAATATGCAAGCATGAAACATGGGGTTCCAATGCTAGGAAAGCGAAATGAGTATATCAGATAGAGTTTTCTTAGGCTAGGAATTAGTTACATAGACTAAATTTATCACATTCAGGATGACAAAGAAGAGACACACAAAACAGTGGCAGAATGAAAATTAACTAGCTATGGAAGATTGACCAGAAAATTACTGAATTTAAATTATTGAAATTCGTATTCTTCCCACAATTTACACTGAATAAAAAAAAACAATATGATTCTATTTCTTGTAAAAACTTGAATGGAAAAAAACATAAGATTGTTATCTGTTTGGGATATGTCACTTTGGGGTGGGGAGAGAACCACAGATCCAAATATAGTAATAATGAAATTACCTGTTGAGAATACAGAGTCCAACAGAGGTATGTTAATACTACATGAAGCAAAAAACTTAGAGTGAGAGAAATGCCATTCGAAGGCTTACCTTGAGCCTCACCCAGTGATTAAGAAGGAAACCTAATATGATCTCTCAAAGGAATTCTGAAAATCAGATTGACCATACCACCTGTCTGATGTTCAGTGTTTCTGGTCCTCCCTCGCTGGGATGGTGACACATCCCGTGAGCAGACTGCCTCTCAAGGTAAAACCCAAGGAGAATCCCTTACCAGGATGTCAAGTCAAGTCAAGATCAGGAAGAGGATGAGAAGTTATAGCAAAGCAGAACTGAAGGATCTGGAGTCAACTGAATGGTCACAGACAAGAAATAGTAGAGTAGATGAAACTCAAGGAAAAAGAAATGGGGTATGACTAGGCAAGCAAAGGTGGGGTGGCGGGTGGCTTAAGAACGGATTTCAAAACAAACCTAATGATTCAAATATCTTGTTACAGTGACAAGGCCGATCGTTTTATTTCACAGACGGATGGATGGAGGGCAGGGGAGAAGAGAAGTGTGGGCCACACCTTGGTCTGCCTGGACTCTGCAGTTGATAGATCTCTAGGTCAATGTCAGCAGAGTAATTCAACAGAGCTTGATGAACCCTTGAACCTTCAGATACATTTTTATTTTCATTGCCTATTAAAGCAGGTCGGCATTATATTGTTAGACTTTGCAAAGTGTGTGATGATCACGAGATTTGAGGTATTCCTTCTTAGGCGACCACAAGCAAGAAGGGTGCTGAAACGATCTATGTTTTCATGGGCTTTTAGGATAGTGAAGATGCCTTGGTGTCAGAGAAAAACAACCCAAGAATGACGGGAGGGGTTGCCTCTGAATGAGATGGGATTTGATTGTATTTACTATGGCTTCTTTTCTCTGAGACATACACAAGCTCCTCTTAGCAAGGCTAGGAGGTCATGAGTGATCCAGGTTCACTGAAGGCCATCACAACTCTGCCTTCATTCCCGATACAGATTTGGTTTTGGGAACTAGTATGGATCATGCTTTCGAACTGCTTTTCTGCTCATGGCTTTTCTCCAAAGTAGAACTTGCTAACCCAAGTAAATTTGGGAACTGAAAAAGTTATAGCTTAATTTATTTTAATTCCTCCTCATTGGTAGATAAAAATGGACAGCGGGGGTACATTATCCATTCTTTCCCATTGTACTCAATTCCTCCAATTCAGAAGGCAGTCTGGCTGGCTAAAAGAACTTGAACTGCTCACAGTGGAACCACAGTCATAGACCAGTGCGCTCTGGGGAGTGGCTACAAGTTCTAACAGACACTGCACAAACCTAATCTCGCTGGGGACGGAGCATGGCAGAGCACTGCAGCCTCCCCAGCCCATCGGGTCTGGCAACCCCAAGATCAGGAAATGCACAGCGATTATTACGAATGTCTGGGCTCTCAGAGAGACAAAGTGTCATTCTTTTCTCAGTAATGAGAAAAGCATCTGCCTTGCAGAATGAGAAAAAAGTCAGATCAGACGTTTCTGCCAATTTATTCTGGCTCTGACGACGGACAAAAGTTCCGCAGCCTCCAGCATTCAGAAGCCAGTCCCGTCGGCCACATGGCAGGGATGCTCAGTAAACACAACCAGGACACAGATTTAAAAGGGGAGAGAAAACAGAGAAATGTTGGAAGACACAAACCTGCCTTCTGGTCTATTCATAGGAGTGTTTTGGAGAGAGATATCTGGAGTGAGATCCTAAAAATTTCATTCTTCAAGCTCTTGGATCTTGGACAATTCATCTTACCTTTCAAACCACCAAGTATGTATCATTAAATGGTGGAAATTAAGACTCATCCTGGTGCAATCAGGTGTGGATTAAAGATGGTATGCATCATTCTCTCTCAAGCTTCAGTTTTTTCATCTACAAAATGGGATGAGCGAGAGTAGCTAATACAAAGGATTATTTTGAAGATTAAATGAGGTTTAAGTAAAAAAAAAAAAACATACTTAGCATTAAGGCCTGGCACACATTAAGAGATTAATCAATGTTAGCTATTATGGGAACAAATATTAAATAATTATCCAAAGGTACCTCAGGCATTTCCTGGCATTTAATAGATGCTTAACCAAAGGTAGCTTCTAAATTACTCAAACATTAATACTGCTGAATAAAAAAGATTTCCATTAGAAGCTAGCTCCCTGATATTACCTCATAGGACAGTCTTAGGAGAGACAGAAGGACAAAAAAGTAAGACAGAGACAGACAGAGTCAAATCATCAGTGAGATCCGGATAGAGTGAGAAAAGCAGACACAGACAAAGACAGACAAATGAGGAGCGGTAGAGAAACTGAGATTCACAGTCAGATTTTAGATAGAGAGATAGAGAGACAGATATATAGCTATAAGGAGATATGCACACATGTATGTATGTATGTATGTATGTATGTATGTATCTAATCTAACTATCTCTATCTAAACATAAAGAAGAGAAAGCAAGAGAGAAAAAAAATCCAGAGAGGGGAAAATGAACCGCACAGCCAGCCCTTCTGCCACTCAGAACTCCATCAGGCTAAGTGCACGTGCTGAGAGAGCTGGAGCCCCTGAGCCTGCGGGTATTAGCGCCCGCCACAGATAAAGATGTAAGGGGGACCAGCTCATCAATCACAATCACGCAGGGACACGGGAGGAAGGCAAGAGGATTAGCACAGCAGCCTGCTCAGGTCTCTTCCCTCTCACAGCCTCGCTTTAATTAAACATCACCTCGAGTGCTTACTTCCGGCCAAGGTGCCCCTCCATTCCCAAGGCCAGCCTCCTGTAATCTAGGCTCCAGAGTTAATTAGAAAAGAGGCTCTTAAAAAAAAAAGGAAGTAAAGAAAAGAAAAAGAAAAAAAAAAACAACAACTATCCATTCCAAAGGGTGGGAATCCCCAAACAGAAATTATCGGATGTCGGTGATAAAGATTTGCTTTTCCTTGGAATCGAGATTGACTGCTAAATAGCCTTCATTTAAGCGGCAGCTTTTTTCTACCCAGGATCTCTCCAATAAAGCTATTCAGTGTCTTACTGAAGAGGCTGTTAGCTCCTCTGAGTGGTGAATGAGGAGGAACTTTTAAAAGCTGCATCCAGATAGTTTAAGGGAATGTTTGTGTCTGCCAGGAGCAGTATGAGGGCACGGAAATGTTTGCATGCATGGCTTTTGGTCTGGGTGTGTGTCTTCACATGGACGTGCATGGGATTGGAAGTGCGTTCCTGTGTGCTGTTTCTGTGCCTGGGAAGTGGGAGGGAAGGAGATATGACAGGTGAGAATCTTGCACTACTGAAGAAAATTCTCACTTTCGAGAATGTCCATCCATTCATTCATTGACTCAACCAATACTTATCCATCTCCTGTTTCATGCCAGGTGTGGGTCTCTGGGCTGGGCATAGAATAAGATAAATTCCTCAACCTTATGGGGAGTGCTTTGGGGAGACAAGAAACTGACACACTAACACATAGATAGATAATACAATGACCTATAAACGTGGTGAGGGCAAGGGCGTGGAGCTAGAGAGTGACGGGGGCTGAGAGCTCAGATAAAAGAGTCAGGCAAGGAGCGAGCCATGTGGGTATCTTAGGAAGAATAAGGAGCAGGGATCTCCAAGATCAATGCCGTGAAGTGGGGCAAATGTTTGGAATGACAGCAGCAGCAGCGAGGAGGCAGGACAAAGCTGAAGCAGTAGCCTGGGCACCTCGATGCTGGCATCTTCACTCTTGCCTGGCTTGTCTCTCAGTAAGAGCCCTGGTGCCTGTCCAGGACCCTAGACCTCAGATTCATGGTCAGTGTCTTAGTTTCTGCTCCATAAGAGCCGGGAATACCACTCGGAACATGATGGATGCCTTACACATGAATGTCAGGTCTGGCTGCCATGCAACGAGCTTGTCTGGTGTGAACTGGACCCCGAGTGTTCCAGGCACTTCACGTTTTTCCCCCCCAAATCTTCAAAACAACTCTACAGGGGAGATGCTGTTATTATGCTCATTTTCTGGATTTAGACCTGAAACTCAGAGAACTTAAGATGACTGGCTTGAGGTAAGACTAATTGAACAAATATAAACTGCCCACACAAAAAAAGAGAGACACATAGGGACCCACAGACAGTACAATGAATTTGTAGACATATTAAGTGATACCACAAAGCAAAGGTTGGTGAATGTTTTCTGTAAGGAGACAGAGAGGGAACAGTTTCAGCTTTTCCAAGCATATGTCATCTCTGCTACAACTACTCAAGTCTGCCATGGCAGCCTGAAAGCATTATGGCCCCTATGTAAATAAATGGGTGTGGTTGTGTGCCAATAAAACTTTATTTACAAAAGGAAGTGGCGGGCCAGAGGCTATAGTTTGCTGATATTTGTTATTGAGTGTTCATACATTGAGAACTAAACCGATTTGGAAAACCACAGATGATAGTCAAAGATTTAATATTCACATAATGAAAACGTAGGTACCAGTTAGACACATGCAAACAAAAGAGCAGTCTTCTATCTATTTAAAACCTCTCCATATAATTCCTTACCTGGGGGAGTGGGGACACCTCATTTGGGGGTTGAGGGTTGTTTTACCCCAAGACAAAGGCCACATCCTCAGTCCATTCACTTCATTCCCTGCCATATTTTAAAACTATAAAAACGAAAAACTGAAGCATCCAGTTGGACGAGAGGAAAATCTATCAGGTGTGTTAATCCATTTGTAATTCAACAAGAAGAAAATGAAAGTGCAAGGCACAGTGCCGAAGACAGGGGAACGTCTTCCGGAAATGTACGAGCAACGGTGCACAGCCAGGCGAACTGTCAATCAGTCACTGTGAGTCTGCCTGGCACAACAGTGGGGGTGGGAAGCAACACATGGGTGTGCATCTGTGTGTGCGTGTTGCCATTACAGCTGTAAACCAGATCACCATGAGCATCACACGTAACTCTGCAACATACATGTCCTTTGTTCATTAACAAACCTGTCTAACAGCGGGTGGGGACACTTTCCTATCCTACATGAGTGAATCAGGCTTCTCTTTAAATATCTAGGGTGGATCCTCTGTCTTAAAAAAAAAAAGTGATGATTTAAGGCTAGGGAACTTAAACCTGCATACAAATCTTGATGCACAAGACAGATAAAAATGCACCTTGATGATAGAAATCCAGACAGTATCTCACTCCCCAAAAGTTTTGAGCAAGTCAGAACACATCAGATGGAACAATTGTCTTCTCTGTTGTCCTGACACTAGCATCATCCTTCTTCATATGAGTCCAAAGGTGGCCATTAAACCAGAGAAAGCAGAGACCAGAGTGTCTCAATGCTGGACCTACATTAGGGAAACCTGAGAGCTGTTGTAAGAATTATCTGGTGCCACATTGCTGGTGAGAATGCAAAACAATACAACCAGTTTGGGAAACAATACGGTAGTACCTTACAATGTTAAACTTACACTCGCCCTGTCCAACAGCGATTTCATTTCTAGGGATTTAGCCAATGAAAATGTGTCCTCACAGAGACATGTGCTCAAATTTCAAAGCGTTTCTAACAGTCACAAACAACAATAATAAAAATGTCCACTAGCTGTTGAATAGATAAACCATAGTATATTTCTATCATGAAATTCAACTCAGCAATAAAAAGGAACAGTATATTAATACACACCACATCATGGTTGAATCTTAAAGACAGAATGCTAAGTGAAAAAGTCAAACACAAAAGACTAAATACAGTATGATTCCACTTAGACGAAATTAAAAACGATAGCAAGAGAAAGCAAATCAGTAGTTGTCAGGTGTTGAGAATGGGGGGGGGCAGAAGAGATTAAAAATGGGCATAATGAAACTTTTCAGGATAAAGAAATTGCTCTATATTTTTATTGTAGCAGAGGTTATAAGATGTATGCAATTACCAAGATTCCTCAAACTACACTTAAATGGGCAAATCTTATTGTATATAAATACTAACTTTAATAATAATAATAATAATAATAATAATAATAAAATAATAATAATAATAACAACAACAATGTGCAGCCTCCCCTATAAACCAATAAAGTAGAATCTCTTGAGTTGAAAAGTAATTAATTTAATTATCCCCAGGACTATTTCTTAACCCTGGCTACACAACTAGATGGCTCCAGTAACCTGTTTTCCTGGGTAGATGGGCTTATACCCAACTCCAGAAAAAAATCTTTAATAAAATATTAACACTTCCCAACCTGTAAGACACTAAACAAATGCTCTAATACCAGTTGACCCAGTAAGACTACTGTCTTCCTCGACTCCTAACCCAGGAAGTATATAAGTACATGCCAAAGACAGCATCGTTGGCATAGCCTGGATATAAATGATATGGACACAATGTCTACCATCTACTGGCTGCTTCCTAGGACCCAGGTACTGTGCTAAGTTGTTGTCTAATGCAACATACTTTTATTTTCACAAGAACTCTTTGAGCTACGTATTACTGTTCTCCTCTTACAGATGAGGGAATTGAAGCTCACAGAAGATAAACAACTTGTCCAAGTTCATGTGTTCAGGAAGGTTGAGCGAGGATACAAAGTTAGGTCTCCAGATTCTAACTAAAATCGATGCTCTTAGTCAATGTTGCCCCGTTTGACTCTTCCAGACTCTCTCAGGACCCAGCAAAGACTCAAAATAGTCTGACAGGTCAATGCCACAGGCACATAGTAGATGATGAATAAGAGCTGTGCATTGTTCTTCTGGAATAACAACACAGCCCTTAATACTTGTAGGAGCTCACTTCACTGACTCAGGGAGGATGACTCAAAGCATAGCACTCGTCAGTACCAGGATGGTTTCCCTCCCCTCCCACCAGGTTCCAGGCAGAGGGCCCCAAGTTCATGACCTGAGAAAACCAACCAGGCATAGGGGAAAACATGGTAGCAGATATCATATCCAGGTGAAGGCTTTTTCCAACCTGGGATAAACCCCACAAAGAGATCATTGCAGGCAAAAGCTGTCCCTCTCCAAGATCTGGTATCTGTGACAGCCAAGCACATCTCCCGTGCTTGGTGCTCGGGATTTGGGGACAGAACATCTCGAGCATGTGGGAGGACTCATTTACATAGAGGTGGGTAGGCAGGGGCTCATCAGCACATCCAAGAACATAAGCAAATATACCCAGGAAGGAAAATTCCTTTATCGCTGTGGGCTCTCACCCCAAGTAGAGGCGTCCCTCCCTGACCAGGGGTGCCTGTCCCAGAATCTTCTCTGTCCTGGTTCTCTAGTAAATCAGATCCAGAATTTGTGTCCCTGATGATCAGCATTGTCTTCTTTCTTTTTAATTTGAATTTTTTAACTTGAATTTTAAAAAATTTCTTTGCTACTAAAGTATAGTTGACATATAATATCATATTAGGTCCAGGTATGTAACATAGCAATTTGATATTCATATATTTTATGATGTGATCACTGCAGTAAGGCTCAGCATTGTCTTTACTAGTTCTCAGAACAAACCCCAGGCAATCAGAGGGAAGAGACAAGCAATGCTAGTAGCTGACATTTGATTTAAAAGAAGAGGAAGAGAAGGAAATTGAGGAAGGGGCTGAAGAAGTACAAGGAGAAGGTCAAGAATGAGGCTACTATTGGCCTTGACACCTACATCAGTATTAGCTGTGTGGAATGGACAACTTTGAGCCCCATATGCCTCACCTGTAAGGTGGGAATGTAACCCTACCTGATGTACTGGAAAGGATGCTGAAAAGATAGAATTAAGGGTAATTGTGGTCAACATATTGTGGGCTCTTAGAAGGGGCCAGCACTCTACCCAGCATTTTGCATAAATTAATTAGATTATGTAACTGTCTGCTACACTAAGGGATAGATGCTAGGAAATGTTGTTCTTAGCATAAAGCAGGAGGCCTTGCTGCTATTATGACCATTAGGAGCCTCTACTATGTGAAGACAAGGTGACAACTGACTTCCAAGCTCTATCTCACGTAATAGTTACGGTGCTGTCATAAGGTTGGGACTTTTCAATAGGGGATAGTCTCAGTCGTTGCTGTCTACAGGATTTCGCTCAAGGATTTAACAGCCTGTAGGCATTTCAGGGGGTAAGTTAATTTCCAAAACAGCCCAGCGGCAAGCAGGATCAAATTAAAGTATGACTGAATCTTGCTGTCTCACCAAAAGACAACCACTTACCCTAAAAGGGCATCTCAGTATTTCACCAAAGAAGAACAATTTATATTATAAGAAATAAATATCTGGATAATTGATATTAGATAATTATATCTAATATCACTAGAAATATGTGTGTCAATTCTATAGAAGTATCTACAGAAATATCCACAGGTCTACGTGTTATATGGATAACACGACTACCATTATCCACAAAACTTTCAGCACCCTGAAGATGGGGCTACGTCTGTCTCGGTTGATATTTTATCCCTAACACTTATGAGGCTATGCTCCACTTACATCATTATTCAATTTCTGGTCCAAAGAGCCTTGCAAAGTATGTGGCACTATCTCTGTCTTACAGAGGAGCAAAGCTGAGGCTCAGAGAGTGAGGTAACGTGCCCAGGTGTCACTGAGAGTAAGAGTGTCTAGGACTTTTTGTCTCAACAGCCAGGGTTCTCTGTCCACATCACAATGTGCACGCATGGCAAGCAAACAGGTTACAACCCTGAAAACTGCAGAGAGAATGGGAGCCCCCTGTATCTCCTCCCCTGCCCTTCCCAAGATCTGCTCCTTCTCCAGGGAGAGACACAGCCCCAGGAGAACGAATTTTACCCAAGAGGCTCCTCCAATTCCCAGCGGCTTTCTGCTTCCCTGATAAGTGACAAGACCCAGCAGACCATTAATTACAGCTTCTCACAAATGGTTTCCCACATCCCTTTGCAGGCAAGCTTGTGCCCTCAGAGGAAAGAGGATTTCGCAGCAGCAAAAAGTGGCCTGCGCTTCTGGCTCCACACGCAGCCCTCAGCGCCCGTATCCGCTCAAGTGGCACCGAGGCCTTCAGGCAAGAGGGACCCACAACTGAAAATGAGTCTGTGCTTAAACGAGGAAAGCGATGGGAACACGGCTTGCAGCTTTCAAGAAGTAAATAGTGTAGAATTAAAAAAATAAATAAAAATATCTGGTGATCAGAACAAAGGACTAATGTTTGCATCGCATTTATTTATTTATTTTTCTCTAAAAACTACTGTCTTCACTTTCGGATAAATATTTGCCGAGTGCCTATGCTACATACGAGGCATTTCTTTCCTTCTACCTCCGAACAGTACAAAGTGGTTAGTATGGCTAGACACAGTTTACAGAGAGGGAAAGTGCGGTCCACGGGAAGCACAGAAGAACTGCATTTCGGATCTGTCGTGCACCAAATTTCTTGCTCCAGCCGTGGCCCCGTGCCACTTCACCAAGTCCCCATGTTGCAGACAGCGCAAGGTGAATGCTGCCACTGGAAACTCAGCGAGTTCGTATGGCCCTCCCAAGACACACAGTCTTAGCCAATAGTCAAAGACCCAAGGTACAATATGTAGCTTACGTGCATAGATCAAGCAAAAGGCTGTGTTTTCTGAGCAGGGTCATCAAGGGAACAACATCAGGCTACAACTGGTATTTACTCATGAGCCTGACTTCTGATCATGCCCCAGCCTCTGCGTTTTCCATGTAGATTGAATAAACCTCTGCTGGCACAAGTTGAGGAGGGGAAAAATCTGAGATGAAACTCAAAATTGAAGCCAAAAGTGTCCATGATGATAGCTAGGGCTGTTTCGGCGAAAGCTTTTCACACAGAGCTCTGCTAAAACTCAGGTGTGCTGGCAGAAAAGGTGGCGTGACAGACACCATTCTAACACTGCAGGACAGACCTGAGGTGGAAATCAGACAGCCATGTCCTGTCATCGATCAGCTAGGATCTGAGGCACAAAGCTGGTTTTATACTCCAGACCTCAGAAGCAAGACAATGGCTCAAAGACAACTCCTGTGTCCTGGGGTGGGGCAGGGCAGGTCAAAGACAGGGCAAACACTGTCGAGTTGAATAAGTGGGCTCAAATCCTAGGTTTCCATAGTGGATGTACAGTTTCAGTGAGATAGCATATGTGAAGAGGCTAATGCAATGCTTTGCCTGGTATAGATGATAGCACTTTTCACCTTTGCTCATTGAATGAACAGATTAGAGCATCATGAGATGCAATAGGCAGATATTTCAAGGTTCCAGGGATAGGGAATCACACAAAGAAGATTTTCAGAATCCCTAGAATGTCTTTGGATTTACACGGGAGCCATTTATTCGTCAAGTAGGACACAAATCAATACAATCATCACAGGAAGAAGACCCTTTTCCATATCCCGTTTTTACAGATAGAAAAGTTGAGGTTCAGAGACTTGGACAACATTCGTGCAGCCAATCAGTTTTGAAAGCCAATCCAGTTATAAGTTAGGGACCCCATAATGATGCAGCTGCAGCCGATCTTACTTTCTTCTCCTTGAGACATTTATACCTCATACCAAATGACTCTTGAAGATACCCCAAGAAGACCCCATCGTTTTCACCTATCCACCTATCCAGCCCTCTCCTTCCAATCATGTTGAGAAAAACAATGCTGCCATTTTCCTCTACACTCCCCACTTTTCCTCACATAATCCCCCTACTTAGAAACACGTTGTCCTTCTCTACTCCCACTGTCAATCAAATTGATGATAAGCTCTTCAAATTACAAGGCTAAACTTAACTAAAACATTCCCTACAAAGCCTTTCCGATTTCTCACCTCCCTTCACCTCAATAGTATTGAGTGTCCATTCCTACTTCTATCCTGGCACTGGCAATTCTATGTTGCACTTAACTGTCTCTTGACTTTTATCCTTGGCTGGATAGATCCTGGCTAGGAGGAACTGTGTCTTGTGTAATTTGAGACCCTTTTCTTAAAACATGACAAGGTGGGGTGTGTAATAAATGCTAAATTTTTTACTAAATTTATTGCTAAATTTATGACTAAATACATAAATGAATAAGCAACAGGCATTGTTTTACCTGAGAAAAGAAAATTTTGAAAATATTAAGCTTTGTTCTTGGTAGAAATTTTTCCTACCTACTTTACTGACAGTGTCCTCCTCATAGGCCACCCCACTGATCCATCAGAGATTACTCAATTTATAAACATGCAATGTCTATAAAGGGACATGTTAAAGGGGCTAAAACAAACGAGACACCCAGAAGCACAAGAGGAAACTAAAGTGAGAGCTTATTTGAACAGGAGCTTGAGACTGGGGTTGTCAACACCTACAACCAAGGATTCCATGAGAAAAGCTTGGTGGTAATTGCCTTTACAAATGAGCCTGGGAGGAACTTTACAGGTTGAAAAAGAGATCACCTTCAAGTGCTAAAAGCTCAGACTCCCAGGGCCTTCTCACTTCTTACCTACCATAGGAAGCCATCACCAAGGGCAGCCTGCCATCTTCCCCATCCTCATTTCTAAACGCTTCTATAAGCAAGAGGATAATGACAAGGGTAATAGACAGAGCAGTATTGTTTTATAAACAATATATAAATGTCTAACTGATGTACTGTATACTTGAAACTAATAAAATAAAAATTTTTAAAAACTAGCTACTATATGAACATTTAATATTTAAAGTAAAATGCTCAATTAAATTGTCACTGTCAGACTCTAAAACAAACAAAAAACGGACTGAGTTTGAGTCTAGTCATCTCATAGTTCAGATTTTACCTCGTTGAGACATCAGAGGAACAGTAATCCCTGGCCCTCATCCTCCCAAGAAATAAGATTGTTGCAATGATTTGATGAATAACTGTATGTAAAATATTTTGCACAATCATTCAAAAAATAAAAATTATAGTTTAATTATCCTGATTACCTTGATCCATTAACAACTTTAAGCTCCAGGGGAAAGTCATTGCCATTTTGAAAAAGGGAAACCCCAAAGTCTGAACACATATTCAGATGAAGGAGGGGGCTAGATCTTGTCCCCTGAGTATATAAGTTAAGGTCTGAGCATATGACTACCAGAAGAGCATTGATTGGAAAAAAAAAGTACTTTTGCTGAAATCTGAGATAAGAGCTGTATCATATATATTGGATGGGTTTAGACTGCAAATAGTATTTGCTAACTACCCAGCATCCGCTCCACTGTTAACTAACTAATAGAGCTCTAGTTTATTCAGGTAAAAGAGTGATAGATACTATTGGATCTCGGGAAGGGTGGGTCCACTGACCCACCTTGAGGGAATGAACAACGGTCCATCTAAGCTGGTCAGGGCCATCTAATTATCTTCTGCACGTATGTCACGCAATTCTAGCAAAAAAGACATGACTTGATATTTCTTTGATGGTTCTCCTTCTTAGATGAAAAAAGGCCAAAACTTGCAAAAAGAAAAAGTGAGTGCTTTATTTCTGTCCCCTTGTGCCTGAGATAGAGATGTGACGACACAAGGCTTGGAACTTTAGCAAAAGCATCTTGTGATCATGAGAAGAAGTGAAAGCTAAACGCCAACACACGAAGATGGTAAAAATAACAGAATGCCAAGAACCTGAGTATTAATGTTAGCACTAAGCCAATTAAGCAACCCCAAAACCCCTTACTTTGAGGCTTCTTGTTAAATATAAAGCAAATGTCCTTCTGATTTAAGCCACTCACTGGTAGTCAGTTTGGGGTTACTTTTCGCTAAAAGAGATGAAAACTGATTCAATTCCCCAAATTCAGAGTCTGAGGTTTGGGTTGCATTTAGTGAAAAGCTGGCAAAAAAAAAAAAAAAAATGGCTTCTGGAATCACCCAAAGCATTTATAACTACAATCAATTCAGCTTGTATTGGAGATTGTCTCTCCGTGGGTGTGCTTATGCCCAGAATCTGGGAACCTCAGAACTGCAGGCAACTTTAGATAAGGGCCTTCCCACTGTTTATATGCTGCAAGCCGCACCCCTATCGTGAACACTTCAGCACCTTCTCCCGTTGGACAGCTCCAGTTGCTAGACCATTTCAGAAGCCGCCCTCTCCCTTCTTCCCACGCCCTCCCCTCTAGAAGAGCCTTTAGCCATAGTCTTCTCCTTGAGCCACCTAGAGTGCATTCTGTCCCTCTTCCTACTGCTATCCCTCTGAGTTATTTGAATAAAGTGATTCTTTGCCTTCTTAGTGTTCTCTTCTCCATGCTACACAATAATCATGCTCTCAGAATGTGGAGAACTGTTTCATAAAGGTAACAAAACTTCCATATACCCCGGGTAAAGTGAAAAGCCATCAACGGATCCTCTTGTATGGACTCTTTCTAACAAATTCCTATCATTTTTTTTTTAAATGTGAAACTCAACTCCAGCCCTTAATCATTGAGTTGTAAGGGCTCATCCATTTGAAATGAAACATATTTGATTCAGAGTTAATTTTCTCCATGTCTTTACCACCACGTGGGGAGAGGGAAAAGTGCAAATTATCTACTTCTAAATCAAAGTCAAAGTCTGAATTATGTGTGGGAGTCCAAAAAGGTTCAAACAGTACAGATCAAGCAGTAAACAAGGACCGGATACCGAGATGTCTTTGTTAACCTCTGCTGGCAGCGCTAAGACAGCCCTCTAACCTCACCTGCACATTTTCCTAAGATTTTTTTCTGAGTTCTGGGTCCATTTTTCACTTAACCTTCCTTCCAGAGGTAGGATTGGGAAGGGAAGGAAAAGGTCAAATTTGCCAAGGGGGATGCTGCATCCGATCCCACCTCAACATCTGAGGCTGGTCCCCAGGGCCCAGAGAATTAAACCCAAAGCAGTGAACTTGACTTGCATGTAGTTACTGCCATCTTAATAAGGTGAGAGCAGCTTGGGGATCCCAGCAACATCTAACTCAGACCTTGCCATATGGAGCCAGCCTGGAATCTGTCAGGTTCACTTAGCACATTTTCTCTTCGGGGAGTCAGCCAGGCAATCGCGTTCAGGGGGCAGGAGGGAGAGGCAAAGAACACGGGGAGAAAGAGCTGTTGAAATATTGAAGCTGATGCTGATATAAAAGCCAGATGCATAACCATCCTCCTGCTCCCCGCCACCGGTAAACACTCTTCTCATAGACCCAAGCTGGAGCTCAGGCACTGACAATGATTTAGGGCTGTTTGGGGAAAGGGATTGAAATAGCTGGTATGAATATATGTATTTCAGAAAGAAGTAATAAGCGTGTTTCTCATTGTCGGTGGATGAACCGCATTTGCATCAATGTCTTATTTTTGCCCTGAACAACCCGAGAGACAGATATAACAATTTTAGCATCCACAAAAACGCCATTTTTTTTCGTGGTTGATTTTGTGATCCCCAGGGCTGATAGATCCTAAGAACAAAAAGGAGCGAGAAAAAGGCAGAGATTTAGGGAAAAGGGGGATAAAGGAACTAGCTGTTAAGGAGAGTGTCACCCACTGAGACAGTGTGACAGCAAGTGCCGGAGACACTTTGCAGCAAAAGAAGGAGACTCTGTGACTCCACACCAATGCGATTCTGCTCTGATGGATAGGGATGAGGGCATCTCTGCAGAGCTTTGGGGCGGGGGGAGAAAAAAGCCCGAATTGAAAATGTAATCTCCATTTCATACTTTTCAGCGATATTCAGCACAAAAGCAATGCTAGCCCATGGCTGGCCAGATTCAATGCAATTTATATGCAGCCTCATATATCTTTGCAGAGATTTTGTAGGGAGACCAAATCCTACTGACATTCCCTCGCCTCTGCGATTTGCGGGGATACCGAGCAATGCTTCACAGGGTCCTTTCTAGGAAAATGAAGTGAGAGATTTAATTTTGTACAGTTTATAGAATATGCCCCGAAGGTGACATTTTTGGAGACAACTGGGTATCATTATCCCTTGGAGGTGAGGAAGACTTTGTTTTCAGAATGTCACTCATTTAGCCTCTATTCCCGCGAGGAACCAACTACATCAGCTCAAGTTTGCTTCCTGCATCCTTTGAGTCAGCTGATCCTGGATAGGTCCTTGATTGTTACCAGTTACTTTGGGTTGACTCAGCGCGGATAACGGCATCTGCCAGCTGTAATGGTTACATGAGGGAAGAATAACCAACACTTATTAAGTGTTCCATACACAGCAGGTATTTTCCAAAGTGCCTTACACGCATAATCTCATTGAATTCTCACATATGACAGAGGAAGGATCCAAAGGAAAGAAAGGGTTAGTGAGATTGATAAAGATCAAAGTTTCGGAACGGAGTCAAGCTCAAATGTTTTGACCTCAGCTGCCTCTCTAGTGTGAAGTTCTCAACTCTGTTTCTGGCCCACACTAAGTGCTCAATAAATGCTCCCTCATAACTCTATAAGCAATCACTGGAATTTACAGATGTTAACATGTTTCAAGTGCAATATTAGATGCTTCAGTTTCATGTGGGGAAACCGAAGGCCAAATAGTTTTAATAACTTGTCCAAGGTCACTCGAGACAAAACCAAGCCAAGCCAAGACTATAACCAAGAGCTCAGAGTTCAGACACATGATCTTAGTGACATCTCTACACCAGAAGACTCGTCAACGCGGCTTTTTCCAAGTCCATTATTCAGTAGTCACCAGGGAAAACAGAACCAAAAGCTTTTCCCTCTTTCTCTTGAGCAATCCTTATTCTGAGTCCCTGTGAGCCAAGAGAAGATGGCAGAAAGAAACACGGAGACGTCCTAGGTGTCCGCATGAAGCATAACTCTTGAGAGGAGCCCGTGGTCATTCAGGAGGCATCCACCTGTCTTTCCTAAGCTCTTACACACTCTAGAAGGACTCCTGGCTTAGCGAACAATCTTTCCCTGCCATGAACACCTGGATAGTGTGAAAACCATTTGGAGCACAACCCTGGGACATGCCAGCATCACAAGGAGAAGACGGTGGCTCAGCGGCAGAGTCCTGAATGGCACAGGCATGTATCAACAATGTGTGGATGCGTGAGAGGCAGTAAATGAACGGGTTTCACTAACTAAACCGCATTAATGGTAATGGCTGGCACACAAAAAAATGCTTACTGGGCTGAACGGTTAGAAGCCCCTTGTTAAATGCTTTCTGCTCCTTGTCTCAGCTCATCCTCCCCAGAAATCCGAGGAGTTCATGTCTACTCTCATGCCCATTTTACAGATGCAAACATTAAGCACTTGAAAGATAAAGCATTATAATTTGCCCAATGTTACAAAAGTAATATTGAACGAAGCCAGTCTGACTCAGGAGCCAGGGTCCTTGGAGCTGGCTGTTCACCAGCTAACCCAGGGGACTGTCAAGGTACATTAAATTAGCCTAAAGGTAGAACCCACCCTTAACTGTAAAGCATTAGAGGCACAGATTATTTTCGTGGTGAAGTTGAAATGTACTAAGAACCCCAAAGAAGGGAGCAGAGGCCATCTGTTCACTAGCAAGAATAAACTACTCTCTTGGATTACACAGCTCTCCCCTCTTCTCTCTCTCTCTCTCTCTCTCTCTCTCTCTCTCTCTCTCTCTCTCTCTCCACACACACACACACACACACACACACACACGTTTAGCAAAATACAGCATAAAAAGATATCATTGCTTGAGGAGTATTTGCAGTAAATCATAAGACTGGGAGGCAAAGAGGAAAACAAGCCAATCACTGCCATTGATTATTTACTACATCCCAGGTCCTTTATAACTTATCTCGTTCACCTTTGGCATAACCCCTTGGACCGAGGCATTCTTCTTCTTGTTAGCTGATGAGGAATGTGAGGTTCAGAAGAGTGAAGAACTCACCAGAGCAGTGAAACACATAACCAAACCTCCAAGCCTGTGATCTTACTACTGTGCTTGCTGTAAATAAAGTAGTATACACTTAAGGGAAGTAACACTATATTTATGGATTCATCCTAATAATATTTTTAATGTTCTTACCTAATAATATTTATATCTAATAAACTCTGTGCCTTTTATTTTTATTGAAATAATGTTGCCATGACCCTGAACTTGGTTTTAATGTAATATGACTACATGCTATTATTATGCATCAATATGCTTGTATATGAATCAACTATCTCTGGAATGAGACACAAAAAGGGAAATGGCAGAACCTCTGAGGAGGAAAACTGAGTTGCTGGGGAGAGGGCAGAAGGAGGCATTTCGTAGTCAAACCTTAATTTGTGTGTTTGCATTGCGCACTGCATAAATGTAATGCTCCAAAAATAAAGTATTTTATATCAAAATAATGTAATGTGTTCTTTGCAAGTTTTATGGCACTGATTCCCAGGCTTGTAATGCAGCAATGGTGGAGAATATTGACTTCCAAATGAGTTAACTCATAAGGAATCAAGAGTGACAGTTGCGAGAAGGTGTTATGTTAATGGAAGGTTTATGTTGTTTACACAGATCTCATCCCTTTAAACCACGTATTTAGACTGAGATTTTGTACGAGACGAGCCACATTTTACTCGAAAGAAGAAAATAGCATATGTCTATGTCTATACATAAATCTATGTCTATGGCTATATGTATATGTCTACATCTATATCTTCCTGTCTCAGATTTAAAAGAGAAGCTACTTTTATCCCATGGCACTATGCAGGAAAAGAAGATATTGGAAACATGTTAGATGTTTTCTGATTTTTTTTCTATAATGTCAAATATCGGGCAGGATGTGCTGAAGGAGAAATGCCAGACGTAGTAGTTAAGTTGTGTCAAACATACACTACGCTGTTTTTTGTCACTTTTCCGACCACTGCCTCATCTGTACTCTGGGAAAGACCCAGTCCCACACCTCTTCTCAGTAGCTTCTGCAGCCCATACTGAATGGGATTGACATTTGACCCACAGAAACAGGAAACAGCATGGAATGAGGGCATGCCAATTCAGTGACACCTCTTCCCAGCAGTAGTGACAGCCAAGCTGCGGGTCAGACCCTGGAGCTCCCAGCCAGAAGAGAACCACACATCACTGTTAAAGGAAGGAGACTGAAGGTCCTAACCTATTCTGTCTCTCCCACTTTAAAATACATCCGCCGAGGACAAGCAAATGGGCAGAACTTCAAATCATGTTTGAGTTCACCATTTCTGCATCCTCCCCACTTTTGATCTGATGTGGACAGTTCGTGTGTAAAAAAGCCACCCTTGACCCCTTTTCAGAATTTATTATAAATCATGGAATAGCATGACTCCTTCCTTGAAAAGTCCTAGTAATGTTCAGAAGTAAACTAGACTATATGCTCCAACTTTATGTCTTTCAACTAGGGCGTCTCGCTCATGTCAACGTGACTGACAGAAACAAAAACAAGACACAGTACCATAAGCTAGTTCCAACTTTGGAGAGGCATCTGGCAACATCTAACAAAATCTGAAGTATATAGACTTTTACAACCTTAGCCTAGCAGCTCTTCTTCAAAGAATTTAGCTCATGAGTATATAGATGGAAGCGTACCAAGGGACCACAGTTCTGTTCGCCATCGAGGGACACTTAAATGGTGGCATCTCCAGGCGATGGGTGAATAGGCACCTATTAAAAAGAACATGGCAGATGTACGCTCGCTGACTAGGGAGAGTCCTCTACCCAGAAGGATGTACATACATAAGGTGTATTCACCTGTGCAGAGAGAAGTACCAGAAAGAAAATACATAATTCTCATTTTACTTTCCTTTCCCTTATGAACTATCTGTTTGTGTATTATTATTATTATTATTATTATTATTATTATTATTATTATTGTACTTGAAAAATTGGTAGAATTCATTTTGGCGGTAAGACCATAAGAAAGTTTGTCACTGTCTTATTTCATGAAAATAAGAGCATATATTTTTAAAGTAAAAACTGTAAAGCAAATACACTCCCCAGCCTCAGCCCGGACTCCATTCTTGCACTCTGCTTGAGGCCAGTTGGACCTGATGTCTTCCCTTCGCCCTGAGCTCTTGTTTGACAATCACAAGTTGGCCCACTGAATTTGATAGCAGGAATCAAACTGTGTTCCTTGAGGTATCCGCTTAAACCTATACTCTGAATACCCTCACCTTTTTATCCACCTTTCTACCCATTCACCCATTCATCTATCAGTGCATCCATTCATCCACTCACCTGCCTGCCCATTTGTCCGTTCATCTGTCTGTTCATCCACCCATCCATCCACTCATCTAACCACCTGCCTACCCATTCAACCCTTCACCCATCTGTCCGTCCATACATCCATCCATTCACCCGTCCATCCATCCATCCATCCATACATACATACATACATACATACATACATACATACATCATCCATCCATTCATCCATCCATCCACCCACCCATCCATCCACCCACCCATGCACCTACCCATTCATCCATTCATCTACCCACTCATTCACCCATCAATTTCAAATGTCACTCATTTCAAATATTTGCTGTGTACATCATGTGAGCTAGGCACACTTCTACGTCATGGAAAACCAGTGGTGAACAACTTACTGACAAGGTACCTGTACATAAGGAGTTAGGAGTCTGGTATGAAAGACAGACAGGGAAATAAGCTTTTATTCTCCTGTGAGATAAGCACTGTAACAAAGGTGACTGCAGGGTGCAGCTGGGTAACACAGGTGAAGAGAGACTTTGTGAGCAGCTATGCACGAACACTAAAAGGTGGAAGCAACACAAGCGCCCATCGACAGATAAACAGATAAGCAAAATGTTGCACACACCTATAATGGCTTAATTCTCAGCCTCAAAAAGAATGGAAATTCTGACCCATGCCACAATGTAGATGAACCTTAAGGACATTCTGCTGAGCAAAATAAGCCAATCACGAAAGGACAAATCACGTACGACTCCACTTATATGAGGGACTTAGAGTAGGCCAATTCGTAGAGACAGGAAGTGAGCTGGTGGTTGCCAGGGGCTGCGAAGATGAGGGGAGGGGGCGTTAGTGTTAAATGAATCTAGACAGCGTTTCAGTCCTGCAAGGTGGAAAGCCCTGGAGATGGCCGGTGGCAGTGGTCACACCACAATGTGGATATATTTAATGCCAGTGAACTTCACACTTAAAAAAAAAAATAGTCCAAACAGGAAACTCTACGTTCGATATTGGTTCATTTGTTGTAAGAAAGGCAGCACAATAATGCAAGACATTAACAATTAATAATATTAACGAAAATACTACCTGGGTATATACCCTGTCATATGCACAATGTTCTTGAAATTTTAAAACTATTCCAAAATTAAATGCTTTCTTTAAAAAAAAAAAAAAGGCTTCATGGAGGAAATTACCTCTCAACGGAGGTTGAAGGATGAACTGGGATTGCCCAAGGGAACAGCAAAAGACAGATGCCAGGGGCCTTACGCAAAGGTCCAAGAGTTCAGAATCGGGAACTGAAAACGATTCAACCTGGCCGGGACCATGCTTTCCAGACCACGAATTCCCCCAAATCTCCTAGTTAGGTCGTTTGGTAGGGACCCTGTGCCTGCAGCGACATCCCCAATGCTTCACGGCGGCTTGAGCAGCAGTGGGGTCCACCAAAGGAAAGGGTTGACTTGTGACACTTGGAGAAACAAGAGTGGGAAGCCAGACAACCTGACACCCCTGCTCAGGAGCCGGCCTGATGGCGCTCACCACGGTTTACGCCAAGTCATCGTCGGGGGCGTGTAAAGCATCCCGTGCGCGCACACACGTGTCATCCGACATTGCAACTGACAGACAAGTTCGCTGGGTTCCTAAGTGGTTCACACTGGGACCCGCATCGCCCAGCGGGACGAAAGCTCTCACACCCCGAAAGTTCCATGAGCATCAGTGCTAATAACTCGACAGAGAAATAGAAGGAAAGGACCTCCAGTGTGCTGTCTGCAAGGCGTCATGTGAAAAACGCCATCCGAGGGATTCGGAAATAAACAGTGTGGCGAGTACAAGTAGCCGTGTGAGGTTATCTCCCTGCCAGCGTGACACAGTGTCAACAATGTAATCAGGATACACGCAGGGGAGAGGAATTTATGGGTTTAATTATAATCTAAAGCGCAGCCTTATTTTTGGATAAGGCGCCAAGGCACACACTCTTCGGGGTGTCCCCAACGGGAAGGGTCGGGCGGGTGGGCAGAGGGTGTGCTCATTGTCTCTCTCCCCTTGCAGTTCTTTTGATCCTGTGCACCGAGCAATTTTGCTGTGGAGATTTAATCCCAGGGTTTTCGTACACAGCTTGTTACCTTCCTGCCAGCTCAACCAAGTTCTGTGATGCTTGCTTATTTGCAAGCGGCTAAGCTGATTCTGTTCTCAGAAGCTCAGCGGCTAACAAGCCGGAATTAGGCATTTTCCTCCTGCTTCGCTTGCTGTGAATGTATTGGATTCGGCTAAAGGTTTTCCCTCTTAGCAATAACCTGTTATCCAAAAATGCACAAATTATGGACATAGCAAGTCAAGTTCAGCGACCAGCATTCTTGGACTGAATCAGATCAGGTTCATTGCTTTGGCTGTTGCTTGAATTCTCCAGAAACAAAGGAGAACTAAATTGAGGAGCGAGGCAGGACAGCAGTGGCTTCCGGGGGATGCAGTGGGGTGGGAAGGAGGTCGCACTGTGGAAATGGTGTGGGGTGCAGTGGACTCAGACGCAAGTGCGTACCCCCACTTTTCTGTGGGTGCACAATCTCGTGTAATACTCAAATACCCAAGCCAGCTCACTCCTATCCTCACACCACACTTCCACTGGTGAATTATCTTCCCCCAGGTCCCACCACTAGTAAAGGACAGAGCTGGCATTTGAACAAGCATTTATTTCATTCCAAAATCCATGTTCTAACCCATTATATTATACTGCCTTCTCTAACATCCTCGGGGTTGAATGTCCTCTCTGGGCATTTGGGTTTTTCAAACACTGTGGTGGTTATTATGCCCTATTGTCTTCTCCTTTCAAAGTGCATGCCTTTAAGAAAGCACTGGAAGGCAGACGCAACTTCTCCAGTGTCAGGGATGGACCCGGGGAGTCACCAAGCTTGTGACACTTGAAATGTATGACATCCCCTGTGATGGTGGGACACAGCAGTGGTCTGTCTTTAGCATTTGCTTCCACTTTGAGGGAGCCTAGCAGATGATGGCAGGGTCATTTAAAAGGTCTCCTTGCCTTTCTAATTATGCCTAAAGTTAGAATTCTTCTTCCGGCACTTAGGGGTTTGAAGAAGTTTGATTTCCCCGCTCAGAGATGCTTGCTGCCTCAGTTGCCACTGTTACACACTTCTGTCGATCATCCTTCACGTTGCAACTTTAAATTATCTACATTCTTATTTGCGTTGTTTGCTACACATGCTGAAGCTACACAGAAACCATCTCTACCTTGTCCACCTCTGTCTTCCAAGGGCCTTCCACTGTCTCTGGAGCACTGTCACTTTGCAAATAGTGGGTGACTGAACGAGTCACTTCTGCAGCCCTGCCTGGCTGGACGTGAGTTCTCGTCATGCAGCCATCTTGGTCTTTCTCCATTTCAACCTGTCCTCAATCCTTTGGACGTGTGGTGTCTCCAGCTGAACACGGTCCAGCTCAGTGTCACGACACAGTTCCGTGGGCTGAACACTTCTGCTCGTGCAGTCTGTGGTCACTTGACTCACATCACTTAGCCACTCCCATAGGTAAGTCTCACGGTCGCCCTTTCACAGATGTGGACACTGAGATTCAGAGGGTAATGTGCCTCGTTAACGATGCACGGCCAGCGTGGGACAAAACTGGGACCCAAAACAACAATACTTCCTAAATAATCCTGAACAATCCGGGCCCAGGCTTTGTGAGGTTCGGATGAAAGTGAGACAAGCCAGAAGGCTAAAGCGAACTTCATCTCTGGCTCCCCCACTCATCGAAGGACTCGGGGTAACATTTCTTAAACTAGGCCCTTCTTTTCATATCCATAAAATGGAAACATGAGTGCCTGCCTCATAGGGCTGCCTGTGAATTAAATGAGATGATGCAGTTAGAAGAGTTAGCCTGGCGAAATAAGCACTCACTGAATTAAATCTTGCTAAATTATCAGATTGCATAGGTCTGGTAAAAACCACGAAGAGCAATGTGCATTCTTCCTACAAGCAATACTGCAGAGCGGAGCTGTTAAGGTTTTTGCTCTACAAATCCTACTTTCATTAGATGCAAATTACAACCGTGCTAGCTTTGGGGCAGTTTGATTCTATTCCTGACCCAGACAGTGCTCACTACAGACCCCAACCGAAGATGTTGGCCCCTGGGCTCAATTCTAGGGCTAGCCAAGCCTGGAGGAAGTCCCTAACCAGCTTTCCTCCAACCTGAGTTCAGGATCAGAAAACAGGAACCCAAATATTTTCTGCTTAAAATGGGGACAATGAGATTTGTTAGAGAGGTGTCTGTTTCCTGTTACTCATTCTGTCATCTGTTTAAATAACAAAACTGCTTAGATGAGCACTGTGAGATGCTTGTGTTGAGCAAGCGGATACATTTATAGACAGATAACAAGTAACATTAAACACGCTACATCAGTGATGCCAACACCTCCTCATAGATCAGAACTGCCTGGGTTACCTGTTGCCAATGCCCATTGGAGCAGCTCAGCATCAGAGATTCTGAGTCACTGGCCTGAAGAAGGACCTAAGAATCTGCATTTTGTAAGTGTTCCAAGTGACCCTGAAGCAGGTGGTTCCCAGGACATACTTTAAGAATCTAGAACATGAGCTGGCTTTATACAAAGGACAGAATATTCCTGATCGATCTTGGAGGAAGCAGTTACATATAATCGTCACTTTATTGTTGCCTTATTTTCCTGAGCTAATGCAGTTAGTCTGACAATGCTTGCCATGAAGCCGAGAACAGAATACACATTGATCTCTGCACGAGACTTATTGAGGGAAAGTAGAGATAATGGTGTTATTCAGAAGTCATTCCACAAACACCTAAGCTTACAATATGCCCGTCCCCCTGAGAGGCATTGAGACAACAAGAGCAAAACAAGACAGGCAAGGTCACTGCCCTTTGGGGTTTAAGGACTTAGAAAAGGTCCCACCCAACATAAGATAGGCAAAAAAAAAAAAATTACAAATTGTGATGAGTTTATACCTCAATTAGGGTTGGCAGAGAAGATTTCTCTGAGGACAGGACATATCAGTTGAGAGCTGATTGAAGAGATTGAGCTGGGTTTGTAAAGAATGTCGAAAGAAAGATTCCAGGCCGAAGGGAACAAATCTTGCAAAGGCCCTGAGGTCGGAAAGAGCTTGGGTTTCTGAAGAATGGAAAGGAAACCACTGGCTTAGGTAAGAAGTGGGTCCAATCTGCCCTGGAAGAGAGAACATTCTAGCCCAAGACGATCCCAAGAGACAGAAGAGAGAAGACACAAGATGTATTTCAGGGAACAGATTGACAGGAGGGCGAAGACATTATAAATATTGCCTCTTCTCACAGAAGAAGAAATACATTACAGTAGTTTTAGCATCCCCTGATTACACGTACCCTGGAAAGCAGATGACAGTGCTGAGAAAGAGGAGAAGGAGGCCTTGGCTCTCTCAAATGCCATTCTGCCAAGTGGCATTCAAAGGCCTACTGATCTACTATATGGAAGTGGCCATTACTTTCCAGTAGCCCATGTCTTATTTGGTCTTCAATGTTGCTGTTTCCCTGCAATCTTCCTTTGCTCCCCCCCCCCCCCCCCCCGCCAAAAAAAGAGTCAGTGTTCAATAGTGGCGAACATCTCACTGCATTTCTAAGTCACCTCAGAGACTCCCGCCAGTGGAGCTCAGGTGCTGGGTGTGGTGTGTTTGAGAAGGAGGCATCGTACGAGCCAGCAGAAGCGAGGCTGAGGAAAGCCTTCGGAGCAGCTCAGGGCTGTCTCACCGAGCCTTTCCTGTGCCCAATGCATGCACCCAGCTGTATGCTGCACAACACACACTGACATCTGTCCGGGAGATGTGGAGCCAGCCTCTTACAGGGTGGGTGACCCCAGTGCCTAAACTGTCTGTCATTACAGATATTTGCACAGGCACATGTGTATATCTATATCTATATCTATATCTATATCTATATCTATATCTATATCTATATCTATATCTATATCTATCTATCTATACACACACACACACATATACACACACACACACATATATATATACGCACATACACATATATATATACATACACACACACTACACACACACATACATATATACATATACATATATACATATACATATATATATATATATATACATACATATACATATAAAATGAGGATCATAATAGTCCCTACTTTGTTGCTTTGTAATGAGGATTAAACGAGCCTGTCGATGTAAAGGACCTATCACAGTGCCTGGCAGCCACATTCTTTAAACATTAGCCATTGTCAGTATTAGGGCAACGCCTGATAATGTTTACAATGGTGAGATCATTTTAGTAGGCAGAATGGCTCCCCCAGGAATGAACATACCCTAATCTCTGAAACCATGAAGATGTTACATTTCATGACAAAAGGGACTTTGCCCGTGTGATTAAGGTTACAGATCTTGAGATAGGAGACCATCCTGGGTTACCTGCCCGGGCCAATTAGATCAAAGGAGCCCTCAGAAGCAGAGAACTGTCTCCTCTCCCTGTAATGTGGCCAAAGAGGAACTTGGGAGAGATTGAAAGCCTGAAAGGGACTTGACCCACTGCTGCTGGAGGACAGCAGGGCACAAGGAAAGCCGGAGAAGGAATGGAGGCAGCTTCTCAGAGCAAAGATCAGCTAACCATCAGCAAGGAAATGGGACTCTTTGTTTTACACCTGCCAGGAACCGAAACAAACCAACGGTTTGCATGAACTTGGAAGTGAGCTCCGTTTCAGATCCTCCAGAAAGGAGCACGGCCCTCTGAGCATCCTGATTTCATCCTAGTGAAGCTCTAAGCAGAGGACACAGTTGAGCCACACAAACCTGCACTGTTAACGCATAGAACTGTGAGATAATCGGTGAGCGTTTTATCCCACTAGCTCTGCTGTGATTGGTTACGGCAGCAGCTCATGCAGTCATATAAACGTGGAAAACTCGCTCTGTGACCAGTCACTTCCCTTGGAAGGCTGCTGGAGATCCCGAGAGAAAGTCCACAGTTCCATGTTGCCCATGGCTCAATGGCCTCTCCTTGGGCAATGCAAGTGAAGAAAACCACGTGGCTATCCTAAATCCTCTTCGACAGCCACCCCCGCTCACAGGTGGCTTGAGAAAGATAATGAGAAAAATATAAGGAAGCAGGAGATGCTTTGGGGCAGGTCTGAGGGTTCTATGATGCTGAGAGCACTCCTGGAAATTGCCAAATGCTTGTTTCCCAGACCGTGGACGCTTGCTAAGAGCCATAAGACAGTGCAGATTTAAATACCAACACAAACAGTTCCCACCTGTGAGGATGTAGATAAACTCTTAACTTCTGTGAGCACCCCTGATTTCTCACCTGCTAGATGTGCGTCATCACACCATCTTTCCGAAATATCTGGTCAGGCCAATGGATATGATGGCTGTGAGTTCAAATAAAATTTACCATTCTTGGTGAACAAACAAATAAATAAAATGAAAATTCTACAGTGAGTTGACCATGAGTTAATTCTAAGTCCTTGGGTGGTGGCAGTTTCACGTTTGGACACAATTCAAACAGTCTTCAAATTCAAGTTCGCCATCAGTCAGCTCTTACTAACCACATGAACTGTCACAGCATTGCCGGAAGATATCAGTTGTGTCAGCTGCCATTGGCTAGCTAAACAACGGGTAATTTTCTGGCTGACAGAAACCCAAATATTTCACTCACCTCTGACAACCATGCCCTTCAAGGAAGCTGACCTTCTCCCCAATGCCAAAGGGTTAAATCTGGATCACTCTATATCTGTGGGTCTCAAATTGTCATTCTGGGACCAGCAGCAGCAGTACCATCTGAGAACTCAGACGTGTAAAATGTAGGCCCAACTCTAGATCTATTGAATGAGAGAATCTGGGAGTGGGGCCCATCATTCTGTGTTTTCTCAAGCTCTCCAGGGGACTCTGAAGCACACTCAGGTATGAGAATTACTGCTCTAAATCAGTCTCAGAGATGTCATTTCTTTTGCTAAGTGATTAAAGCAAACGATGTAATCTGGCCAATGTGATGTCAGAAGTCTTTGGGAGAAATGGGCTGCTAGGGAGTGTTTCTTAAGAAGAAAAATTTAAAAACGGCATTTCCTGTCCTTTTTTTCTGAGTGCTATCATCTTTGTGTGATGTTAGGAGCAATGGCAGCCATTTTGGAATCAGGAGAAATGCTAAGAGGATAAGTAAACACAATGAGAATGGCAGAATGACAGAGCAGAAATATAGCAAAAAAAAAAAAAGAAACAAAAAACTGAAAGCTTACTGATATTGTTGAACTGCTAAATTACCTGAATTAGCTAACCCCAGCATTGCCTCGCTCCCTGAAGTCTTAAGTGAGATCATACATATCCAACTTGTTTAAGTTATTTTTTGTCCAATCTTCAACTACTTGCTGCCAAAAGGATCCAAACAATATACCATTTAACATAAGTCCTGCCTTTAATGAACTGTCAGTAGAAAAAGTTATTCAGTGGGTTGATAAAAGTAATAATAAATGTGTGTTTCCTGTAATAGTTTAAAAGAAGGTGGACTAGAATAAAAGGTAAGTCCCCAAACTATGCTGGTTATATTTTCCAAACCAAATTGCATTTGGGAAAGATGCTTTTGTGTGTGCTATTTCCAGGTGCAAGCAATCCTTTGGAATGCCAAAATATTGCAGTTTGCAGGCTATTTCCATGATTTACAGACACAACATAGTAGAATACTTGAAACTGGAACTGTCCCCTCAAATCCAAACTGAACGACTGCCATATCAATAACTTTTCCAATTAACAGCGGAAATTTTAAATGGTTCCACAAACTAGATGCAATGCTTTAATCTGGCAATATAAAATGTACGATAATCTGTGGCTTGGTTTTTATATGTTCTCCCACTCCAAAAGGTCTTTGAAATTCTAACTTCAACCATAATATTGAATTTACCAGAGTTGGAAGAAAGAACAGAAACAAATATCTTTTTGTACAAGGTAATTGCCCACACCAAGTGAAACAAAAGGATCTCTGGGCTTGTCCCCAGAAAGTTTATCCCAAAATATAGTAATTATTAGTGTTCATCCCAAAATCCAAGATCTAGAATATAGAGATTATTGTTGGTATTAAAACGCAAGCTGAAATCCATCCATACATCTGTCTCTGTCCAACCATCCATCCATCTATCCATCCATCACTCATCCATTTATTTATCCATCCATCCATCCATCCATCCATCCATCCAGCCATCCATGCACCATTGTTTTAACCATTCAACAAATATTTAGCAAATGCCTCCTCTGTCACAGGCACCCCAAAGGATACAGCACAAACCAAACAGACTAAAATACCTATCCTGGTGGAGCTTACATACTAGTGGGGAAAAGCAGACACGATCAAACAAAAAAATGAAACCTATAGTGTGTCTGACAGTAATAAGTGACATGGTAAAATGTCAGATAGAGAAGAGAAATCTAGTGCGTTGGACTGAGGGGGGTCTGATGTTAATGGAGGGGCCGGGGTAGTCCTGTCTGAAAAGATGGTGTATGCGCACAGCTCAGAGGGAGGGAAAGGAGTGAACCTGGGTAGAAGACACTATTCTTTCTTGGAAGATTGACAGGGGAAGATCTGAAGAACTGCTGTTCCAGGACATTATGGCGAAGTGAGCAGCTGAGCACAGAGTGAACTAGGCCAGTGGCACAGCAGGCTCCAGGGGAAGGTGGCAGGCAACAGAATCAGAAAATTCACATGACTGTTGGAGGCCGGCCGTGTACAGGCTCTGAGGAGGAGCCAGGGGTTAAAGACCTGGGCCGGGTGGGAAACAGCTGCTGTGCACGCCAGAAAGAAAAGTACAGAAAGTTAGTTAGTTCCTAGAACACAGAGTCTTGTTCTAAGTTGGAGTTAATCAGAGGGTCTATTCCTAGAGAAGTGACATCCGAGCCAAAGCAGATTGAATAGAAGCACCAGCCTGGGAGCCAGGTGGGGACTGCGGGGTGTAGCATCCCAGGCAGAGGAAATACCATGTGCAAATGCCCTGTGGCAGAAAAATCAAGATTGCTGGAGGGACCAAGGAGAATCTGCTTGGCTGGCCCTGAGAAAGTTGGGAGAGGACGTGATGAAGCTAGAGGGGCCACTGGGTCAGAGCAAAGATGTCACTCTTAACCAATGACAGTTTTTGTTTGTTTGTTTGTTTGTTTGTTTGTTTTGTTTTGTTTTTAAGGAAGATCATTTTGGCTGCTGGGTGCTCCCAAGGAGAACCCTCTGGACTGTAGCCAGGAAGAGAGGAGTGTGCTCTCAGATGTCCCTGGGAAGACTGAGAGGGGCTCTCCTCCTGGGTTGAAAGTATGAGAGGAACAGAAACAAGTCCTTGGAACCAGGGGAAGAAGACCTAATCCCTGCTACTGAAAATTCTAGAAAGAATGTTCATGATGAACAACAGGTTGAAGGTGAAGAAATAGATGCCCAGAGATCTCTAGGGACTTCCCCAAGTCACGGCACCAGGCCATCCAGCCATCTTTCCATTTAAACTGGAGGGAAGAATACACAGTAAAGGGATATTTATACACTAATAGATGTGAGTGTGCGTGCGTACATGCGTATGTGTGTGTGTGTGTTCCACTCATGTAATACTAATGCCATGAAAATGATAACCACAAGCAAACTCTCTTTTGAAATTGTCATTTTGGAACTGAAAACTAGGTCAGTATTGTCAGGGGGCCCAGGGCCCAGGACGTGGACCTGAAGACCCTGTGTTTGCCATTTGATGGTCCAGCAGTCTCTTGCTTGGCTTCCTGGGTATCCAAGGCTACTGCCTGTGTGCATGGCACCACTGTTGGAATTATAAAAAGGCACACTGTCTCAGCGGATGAATTCCTGGAAGATGCCCCTTCCTCCAGGATGGTGTAGCCCTGTGCCAGGATGGGGACTACTACTTCTGTGGGTCCCACGAGCAAAGCACCACCACCACAGGTGGAAGCCCTATGGACACCCATGTCCCCCAGAATGGTCGGCACCTCTGGATGACCATCCAAGGGTACCAAGGCAGGTAAAGGAGGGGGAAATGCGTGTTGTGATGTGTTCCCTCTCACCTGCAAACCTTAAAATCAATATGGAAATCATTGCTTGGAGCAGACGACACAGAGGTTTTGTGACGGCAGACAGGAGGGACTCGGGCCCCTGGCAAATGATGCTGGGAGCCGGAGAGACACGTCATGTCTTGTGTTTACAGCTTTGCAGCTGAGTACTTAGTGTTTACTTTGGCACTCATCCAGGCCCATAAAATGCGTGATCTCTCAACACAGCAGCTGCACTTGAGCGAGTATACGTGAAAAGGTGAATCACTTTATTGGAGAATCCCCCCCACACCCTGGAGACTGAGGCAGGCACCTTCCACGTTTCCCTAAGAGGCCCTGCTTTGATATAAAGGCTACTTTTTTTGATATTTCACCACGAAATATTGGTGGTGAAAGGCTAACTTAGGAAAGCTGTTAAAGGAACAGATTTTATGTTTAAATCAACCCTGCCCAGACAGAAAGTCAGGACCAGCTACGTAATCCCCAGGGCCAGTGTAAAGGGACAATACGGGGCCTCTGATATAATTCAAAAGGTATTAAGAACATATAAATGATCTGAATTTGAAGACTAATTAAAACATTATTAAGAAGCCCAAGCAGAGCATTAGACCACATCTGGGGCCCTTGAAAACGTGGGCCCCTGTGTGACTGAACAGGACACATGCCCATGAAGCTGGCCGGCTTTTAATAAAAGGAATTTGACTTGCTGTTGCCCAAATGGGGATGTTCATAAGATTGATGTAATAGAATTGCTGTAAGAATCAAAGCAGAGAATGAATTTTAGACCCCACACTGGCTCGCAGTCTCTATGATGTTAGTTATTATTACCGGATAAAGTGTGAATAAGATTTCTTATATCATCCCAACAAAGCGCCTCTATCTGTATAAATACTTAATATGGCCTCGCCAACAGCTCTGGGGTCTGTGAAATTCTTGCACAGAAAACAAAACACATTCCAAAGAGCTGGGGAAGAATAAAGCTGTTGAAATGTCAAGTACCTGAAAATGAAGAGGGGAAAGTATCTGAGAAAAGCAATTTTGGGTATTCCAAAGGAAAAAAGCAATATATTTCCGCTAAAAGCAAACTGTTTAGTGGGTTGAGGGGCTCGGAATAGAGTAAAATCCATTCACACTCTAACTGCTTCTAATAATGTTCCATTCCAGCTATTGTTTTAAAAGACACTACTCCTTCCCCATTTCTGTTAAAGGCTAAACTGCTCCTTCTAGTTCTTTAGCTGCAGGATGGCAGAGATCACAACTGTCGTGTTCACCATCAAATTCCTTATGCCTAGTATCACACATGCCGCATAATCAGTGTCCCACAAGTAGCCGCTGAATGAATGAATGAACCCATGAGCAAAAACATGGAAAGGCGGGTTTCATTATGGGAAAAGGGGTTGGCCAACATCTGATCACACTTAGAGAGCTTTCAGAGAGGACCCTGAACCATCACGCCACAGCACTGTCATCCCCGGTGTAACTGTCCTGGGCCCATCCGTGTCCTGTGGGCTTCCTCACGCCCCTGAAGGTCAGAATGAAAAGTCAAAAAGAAAAGATGATACAGATCAGCAACTACACGTGTCCGGAGTAGAAATGTCAAACGTGGCTGGCTTTCGTTTGTGGCAAAAATCCATCCCTCTATCATACCCTTTCTGAAGTTCCATCCAAATGCTTGCTATTGTGCAGACAGAGTTTGGGATGATATTTTGCCACTTTTTAAATTTCTTGACCCCACCAGTTCATTTCGTACATCTCAGCACAGCTTGCCTTCATGCACCGATGCAGAGAGAAAAATCCCAAAGGTGGCTTCAGGTCCCCTGCCTGAAAATTCTGTATCGTATCAAGCCAACGTGATCATATATCTATAACAGCCTATAACACCCCTATGCCAGAGAACGAGGGCAAGGGGCAAAGGCTAAAAGAAGAGTTTGACATAAAAGCTTAGAAGATAATTGCCCAGCGATATGATGCAGTTTTAGGGAGACTCTAGCAAGACACTGGCCAGGAACATCCATCCTGGGAGAGACGGGTCCCCTAGACCAGCATGCTCTCTGTTGGTCCTGAGGCTGTCCTCACGTGCCATCGACGGCCGTTTTCTTGACCATGCCATTCTCCCTGCTGAGACTTGTTCCGAGAACAGCCACGCTGGCAAGTGGTCTGCACGTCTAAAGCTCCTCCTCTGTTTTATTTCATCAAAGTGCTTGAAACCTAGACCATGGGTTTATATGACCTTCTCCTCATTAGCTTGTGCATTTCTCAAGGGCAAAGATACTGTCTTGCCTGTATGCATCCTGAGCACCTTGAATAGTGCTTGGCAAAAAGTGGATACCTATAATAGCACGTTTATCAAACCATAGGCGGTACTCATTCAGCAAAACAGCTTGTGTCTTCCTGCTGCTCCTGGCAGACAGCAAGGGAGCTAAACACAATAGCTCCTAGGGAACTGGCCTCAGTCCTAGGGCTATAACGCTTAATACCCTTTGATGGGTCGCTATCCTTAGGGTAAAGCCATAATTCCCGATGGTGGCCTGCAAGGGCTGCCCCTAGTTACACGCCCTAATTGACTTAGGCCACTGTCTGCCTCACTAGCTCCACTCCTTGCATCTCTCACCGATATCCTTCCTACCACAGGCCCTTTGCACATGACAATCTCACTGCCTGGGATGCTAGTCTCATCCCTGTTTACCTGCTTGATCTCTTCTCATCCTTTGATGTCAACTTGAATATCAGTTCCTTCAGAAAGCCCTCTGGGACCCACACAACCGAAACGTGAAGCACGTATCACTATCGGGATTTTAACATCTATTTTCATAATAGTTTTAGTCAGGTCTTTTTTTTTTTTTCTTTTTTCTCGCCAGACTATCAGATCCAGGTAGTCTACGATTATACATATTTTTTCTCACTTTTAGATGCTCAGCAGCAGAGAAAGTGCTCGATACGTTTTGTTGTGTGAACAAATAAAGAAATTGATCCACACTTGTCCACAGGTGAGACCGTACGTCTGGGACATTGACAATTTATTTATTGTGTGTGCGTAACTGATTAAGTAGAGTAACAGGAAGAACAAACATTTACATCCCCATGCCAGAAAATCAAGTTAAGCCTCACGGGATAGGAAGCAATGGGCCATTCTCGGTTGAATGGGGACGCACAGGGCCCTCCTGGTGTGCTGAGTGCACTGCAGGTCACCTGCACACTGACGTGGGCCGATTCATTCTCAAATGATGTATTTTTTTTTCGTGGAAATTGTCAGGCGCCATTGTTACCCTAAATAGAATATTACTAAAGTACTTTAACCAAGCCAGCTGGAAGGCCTGACATTTCATCCATATTGTTATTTATATCCATATTTACAGCTGCCACCTGCCTGTGTGACTTGGCGGTATCATAAAGCAGTGCTGCTCCCCTGCTTCATTATCCTTTGACATTTTACTATAACTGCATTGCTTCCCATTCCTTAGTTTCCAATAACTCTGCGGCCACTCTTGAATTGCATCGCCTGGGTAATAGAATCAAAACCTTGCTCTCTCTCTTTCTCTCTCTCTCCCTCTCTCCTCTCTCGGTTCCTCTCTCTCCCCGCCCCCTCCCCTACCCAGATGGTACAAATCGTTGCTGGCACGTGAAGCAATTATAACACAGCTTCTGTTGCTTAAATGAACCCCCACAAACCCCACCGAGTTGGATTAGATTAGGGAATTGGGAGGCGAGCAGGAGGGCTGGCCACTGGTCTTGGCTGAAGCCGGTGGCTATTTGGTCAGGTCTATTCGAGAGGAGAAATAAATGTTTTCTCCCCTAGAATGGAGCTGGGAGCCTCTGCCTCAGAAAAAAAGAGCACAGGAAGGAAAGCCAAAGCTCAATCCAAGGCAGGTAGGACTCATTTCAGAGTGTTAGCACAGTCCGATCACAGAGACTGTTTGCAGCTCACTCAGAAATTAAAAGCTGAATTTCCGAGAGCAAAAGGGGAAGAATGAGTTTGGGGATGTCCTCCACCATTGCTCGTAAGTCAACACGCTGGGCAGTGCCATATGCTGTGCTCACACTGCGGTTCCCTGCAGAAGACACAACCACCACCTCACACACAATAAATAAATTGTCAATGTCCCAGACTCTCCATCACCTCAGCTAGCCAGGTGGAGGGAACAGGGTGCGCCCTGCTCTCCAACTCCCCCAAATTCTCTCAGCCAAAAGAAAGAACTTCTTGCATTCTTTGCAAGAAAGAAGCATGCTTTCCAGACATCCCCTGCAGGATTTGCACAAAATAAGTGAATAGCAAAAGCTTTTAGGATTGAGTAGAATTTCAGTTTGATTTGAATATCTAAAGTTCCACACAAAGAGCTTCCTTAGAAATCCTGGAAATCTGGTGTCCCCCACTGGGTGGGTACATTCCCAGGCCCCCCAGGAAGCTGGCTGCTCTCTCTGTGTGATTCTCCTCCCTCCAGCCTTATCCCTCAGCCTGCCCTTCCTGGCAGGCCAGTGTCCTCTTTGTCGCCTAGGGACTCTCAGCCACTTCTGTGTTTCTACTCAGGAGCAAAGCCCAGGTCTCATCACTCCGGAGCAGCCACTGAAGGAGGCAGATGCCTCTCAGCTTCACGTGGAGGACCTTCCTCCCGTGCTGGCCTGTGGGCTACGAAGCTACGTTCTGGGTTCTCGCTCTCATGCTTTCCCACCACTGATGTCACCCACTACCCCCACGGCCAGGTCCCTGAACCCTGCTGCAGTCATCAAGCCCCATCACATTCTAGCTGGATCAGTCCCTCCCCACAAAACCCACTCCAACCTCCTGAAGGCCTAATCATCAGCATCCAAGGCTGGTACCCCTAGGCAATCAGTAGATGCCCAGGTCCTTCTCCTCACTTTAACCCATTTCCCATTTAGAAAAAAAAAAAAAAAGGTGTAATGCAGCTCAATTTAACATCACGGGTAGGAACCTCACGTTTTCCAGGATTTGACGTTTACAGCGATCGAGAATTACTATATTTTATAAATGGAAAATACCACTCCTGAACACAGAATGCTGTACGTAGAATGATGTCATTTGTTTCCAAAGTCTGTCGATACACTAGAGCGATGAGAGAATAGTAACAAAGCGAGCTATTTCATGGCGAGCTTTGGGGGTAAGGTTAGGACCGTAATCTGCACGTTATCTTGCCGTTAATGCTGTAGCTGCAGGAGCCGCTGGCGAGTATTCTCGGGGCAAACGGGATATAGGTGAAATGCCTGAGAAGCAGAAAAGGGGAGCGGGCTGGGGATGAGCAGTCCAGCCCCAGACAGGCCAGCAATTCCCGTTTTCACCATAAGAAACTCCCCCGGGCTTTGATATGAACCGAGTGTTTGTGTCTCTCCCCCCAGATCAAACCAGGTGCGAAATCTAACTTCCAAGGTGATCATATATGGGGGAGGGGGAGTGGACTTTGGGAGGTGATTAGGTCAAGAGGATGGAGCCCTCAGGACTGGGATTAGTGCCCTTAGCAAAGAGATCCCACAAGGCTCTCTTGCCCCTTGTAACATAGGGAGGAGGCAAGAGAATTAAAAATGTTAAATCAAGCCACACTGAGAGACTGTGAGGTGCTGATCAGCCCTGCAGCCAGGCCCGGAGGACACCTGCACAGCAAAGGAGGATTTCTGCTGGGATTGATGACAGCCATTCCCCACACTGTGAAGGGGAACCAGGAGCCAAGAGTCATTCCCTACGGCCAAAACCGGGGGAACCTGTGGCTTAAAGGCTGGGAGCTGCCAGCAGGCCTTTCGCTCTGCATATTCTTCCCTTTTCAGGCTACATACTCTTCCCTTCCCCTCCCTCACTGTGTGACCATATCAAAGGAAATGGGTTAACAGAGTCTTTTAAACAATCACTCACAGGAACTAAAAAAATAATATGTAATTCCCTGAACACTCCACCCCCTACTGGGTGTCTTTCCATGGCTCTCACTGTCCCCCTCACTCTGCCTCTGAGCGGGGACCACACTCTGTCTGTGGAGCGTTCCCCCTCTTCTAATAAACTTCCCTTTGACCCTGACTTTGGTGTGCGTGTTGGATTCTGTCTACACTCTCCGCCAAAGGACCCTCTTCTTGGTGCAAGGCTTGGTCTGTCTCACCCAGTCAGAGAGACGTCTGCCCTGTCCTGCATCACTTCCCCCATGTGAGGACACAGCGAGTGAGAGGCAGCCCATCCGTGAGCCGGAATCGGGTCCTCGCTGGACACCGCATCTGCCGGCACCTTGATCTGGGATCTCTCAGCCTCCAGCGCTGTGCCGAACACATTTCCGCTGTTTGTAAGCCACCCGGCCTGTGGGGTTCTACGCTAGCAGCCAAAACAACAAAAAGGGGCTCCACGGGCAGTGGTTCCTTCATCGCAACCTCAGGGGACTGGGCGTGGGAGGGGCAGGGGTGGGGTCACGGCCCCTCTCTGTTTGAACTTGCCCTCTGCAATTCTCTCCTTTTATGTATTTTTTAGACTGGGTGTCTTCCTTCCTTCCTTCCTTCCTTCCTTCCTTCCTTCCTTCCTTCCTTCCTTCCTTCCTTC
>PVKZ01005476.1:27539-52529 GCA_004027375.1 Macroglossus sobrinus | reverse complement strand
TTCGCGGCGGGGCGGGTCAGTTACCGTGGGTGAGCGCGCTGGCGGCGTCCTCTGGGGCCGGGTCCGTGGGGAGCAGGCCTTCGGGCAGGGGGCCCCCAGGGACCAGCAGGGAGAGGGGCCAGGGCCTGGGAGCCCGGGGCTGGGTCTCAGGCAGGGACAGCTCGAGGCCGAGCCTCCGAATGGGGTCTCTGTGGGGAGGGTCTGTCCAAAGGTCAAAATCGGGTCACCGAGGGCCATACCAGCCCAAGAGCCCCCCCAAGACTCTGTCCACAGACCAAGGACCCCACCACCTGACACGTGTGCCCCAAAGCCTGGTGCCGTGGGGGGCAGGTTTCGGCCCCCTCTTCCTCTGCGAGCGCCCCTGGGTGGGGCGGCCCCACCCAGCCACTGCTCACGGGGAGGTGTCCTGGCCTGGGGACAGGGGTGCAGACTCTGGGGACAGGGGTGCAAGCTGGGAGGTGACATATACTCAGATGTCCATCTCTGGGAGGCATGGGGCCGGGGCCGGGGCCAGGGCTGGAGACCTCTCCTGGGCTCACGGGTGGGAGCTGCAGGCCGGGTGGGCGGGCCTTACCCAGCCCAGGGAGCAGGCCGCCCAGCACCCGGCCCTCCTTGATGGCCTCCTTCACCAGGAGCCAGTCCTGGTCCAGCTTCCGGGAGGCAGGCAGGCCCGTGTGCGCGGCGGGCACCTCGTCCAGGACCTGCAGGTGGGGGATGAGCTTCCTCACCTCTGCCCGGTAGTTGTAGTGCTGGGGCGCCTGCAGGCGGAGGGGGCGGCCGGTGGCCCGTCAGGCCAGCTGCGTCCCGGGGCCACTTGTCCCAGAGCCCTGTGGGGTGGGGCAGGGCAGCCGGGGCTGGCGAGGCTGCCCCACCCTTGCAGGCTGCCGGGGTCTCTCTGGGGCATCAGGGCACATGGCGTCCCCTGCCCTGAGCTCAGCGCTGGTGCCTGGGCGGCCAGCGGGCAGCCAGCGGGCAGGTGGGGCGCACAGGCCCATGGGGGGTGGGGCCCGGACGGAGCGTGTGGTTCCACGAGGCCCCCGGCTGGCGGGGTGCCCCCCACGCACCTCGTCGGGGGGCCCGGGGCTGGGCCGCAGGCACACCAGGTTGCCCTCCAGGGTGAGCGTGGCCAGCCGCGGGCACAGCTGCAGGTAGCGCACCTGGCCCAGGTCCTCCACGCTGTTGCCCTCCAGGTCCAGCACCTGCAGCTGCTCCAGCAGGCACAGCGGGCTGAGGTCCGAGATGGAGTTGTAGGACGCGTAGAGCTCCTGCGGCACACAGGGCCTCAGTCGGGGCCGCCCCCGCCTGCCCCCCGCCCGCCCACGGGGGCCGCACACCCACCTCCAGGGCCGGCAGGGAGCCCACACCGTCCAGGTCCAGCAGGCCGCAGCGAGCCAGCCACAGCACCCGCAGGCGGCCCAGGGAGGTGCCCAGGTCTCTGCGGAGGGCAGGTGGGGGGGTCAGCGCTGCCCTGTGGCCACAAAGACCCCCCTGTGCCGTGCCTCGGGCCCGGCCGTGGGCCAGCGCCGCGCGGCCGAGTGTCGGGTGCAGGGACAGGGAGACCCGAAGCCCCCTGGCGTTTCTCGCCGTCCTCAGGGGACGGGACACCGTCTCGTAACGTGCACGATCTCGTCGCTTTTTTCTTAGAACCGTTGTTTGTTTTCTTGGCGTTGCATGTTCTGTTCCGTCGCAAGTGGCACCTCTTGCTTGTGGACGTTACAAGTGCCGTCCGTGTCCTGTCGCCGTTTTCGTCCTTGATTTTACACGCCCGTCCCGGTGTCCGCGCTCACCTGCAGCCTGGGCGCGGAGGCGTCACTCCCACCCCTTGTCTTTGCTGAGTGCCGATGCCGCCATCAGAGCGCTGCCTAAAGCCCGGACTCGGGGTGCGCTCCCGAAGGCCCCCTCCCGGACCCTTCCCCGCGGGATCACGCGTGGCACGGGGGCCACGGGCCCGGCTGGCTCCTCGGCCCTCGGAGCACCCAGAGTCCTCTGCGTCCGGACCTTCGAGTGCTTCACAGAGTTCTTCCTGATGCGAATCGGAGACACACCAGGATACGTGAGGGAGATCGGGAGCACGTCGGAAGTGAGGTTGCCCGATAAACTCCTTTATCGCCTCACATGGCAATCACCGGATACGGCCCTCGGGGCCCTGGAGAGCTGCCAGCGGCGGGTCTGGGGGCCGGCCCCTTGTCCGCAGGCCGGCTGCTCGGGGCCGGGGGCTGTGTCACGAAATCCATTCGCTCAAACGCCAACGATAAAGCCCGACGCCCCTTCAGCCTGTGGCGAGCCGGACGCCACTGCCCGCTCCGAGTCCTGCCTTCTGCCTTCGAAGGCGGTGCAGGGAGTGTGGGTGCGTTTCCTACAGGACCCTCCAGGCAGGGAGTCTGTCCAGCAGAGGCCACGCGCATCTGCTCCTCTCTCTGCCCCTGATGGCACTAGGACGAGCCCCAGCTCCTGGCCTTCCCAGTGGGGGCGCCCTAAATCCTGAAGGCCAGCAGGTTCTTCCGGGCACAGCACGGTGGGCCCCTTGGGGACCTTGTCAGCCACACCACCTAGAGTGACTGGCCTGACGCTAACCACAGACCCAGTGTCACCCTTAGTGGGTGCTGCCCGCTGGCTGGGGCGGTGATGGCAGCTGCATGCAGTCAGCAGGGAGGGGCCCTCACTGAGACCCCCCCTCAGCTCTGCAGGACCCCACCCCGGGCAGGCCAGGAGGGGTTCTCACCTCACGGAGCTCAGGCGGCTGCCGTTCAGCTTCAGTTGGCTGAGGCTGGGCAGGTGCACCCCTGTGGGCCACAGGGGCACAGGTCAGAGGCCACCTCTTGGCACCTCGGCCCCCACTGCCCGTGGCTGCCCTGGGGCCTAGTGGCATTGCTCCCGCCCGTGGCCAGGTTCAGACGAAGCACGCAGGGCAAGGCACAGAAGGTGCACCTGAGCCAGGTGGGCCACCCGGGAGGCCACCAGGCCCCCGGAGTTGGCTGCCGAAGCCTGGGTCCCACCCCCAGCCACCTCCCCTGACCCCCAGGTACCCCATGCCACCACCTCCGTCAGCTCGTAGCACTGGAGCCCCCCAGGGCACTGAAACCCTTCAGCCAGTGTCTCTGCTTCACCCACGGTCCCCGGGAGAGGGGTCTGAGCCACTCACTCCTACAAAGAACACAGCCTGGCCCTGTGCCAACCCCTGACCCCTGGAAAGAGGGGTGCAGGGTGGGCCCACGGGGTGCAGTGGCCCAAAGGCCAGAGCCCCGCGGGCAGGAACCCAGCGAGTAGACCCTCAGTGCGGGTCTCCTTGGCGGGGCTGGGTGTGGACAAGGCGGGCTCTCACCGAAATTCCCCAGGCTGTGCTCGCGTGTGTCCACGCACACCTCCAGCACGCTCACCATCTGAAGGTCATCTGCCTGGGCCAGGGCCTGCTGCAGAAACCCCCGGGGAGTCAGCCCTGGGGACTGGACAGCGGTCACGTCCCCTCTGGTGACACCCCTGCCTGTGGCCTCGGTTCTGGAGTCGGTGGCAGACACTTTGCTGCCTCATCCGGGTTGACCGTGGCTGTGGCGGCTTTGCGTGGTGAGCAGAAGTGGGCGTGACGTGAGCAGCCACCCGTGCGTGGCTGGCGGGGAGGCTGGCGGGGGACGGCCTGGCCTGGGGCGCCCGCCTGCAGAAGAGCCCCGCGCTGCCCCCAGGCCGTGGACGGGGGCCCCGCTGGTCGGGCCCTGCTAGTGTGTGCCACCGAAGCCACAGCTGTCGTGCAAACTGCGGGGCCCGGACGTGGCACCCATCGCCCATCGCAAACACAGCGCCACCCGGTGACCCCGGGTTTGGGGCTTGGTTGGGGGTGACCTGAGCGGTACTGGAGGTGTGGGGGGACCGTGTCACGTGACAGTGGCGTTTTCGGTAAAACGGTGATAGGAAACTGTACACAACGGACTCGTGACACTGGGGAGCGCGGGGGCGGAGTGAGCCGGCTCCGGGTAATGGCATCTGATGGGGGGCCGCGAGAGAGAGGGGTGCCAGAGGGCCGGGAGGGCGTGTGGCCGGCAGCAGGGAGCACGAGACCCCAGCTTCCGGCGACGGAGACTGCACGAGAGGAGCACCCTCAGAGCCACCTCGAGTGTGGCCTGGGCACCCGGCTCTGGCTGGACTCAGCCGTGCTAGAAGGCCGGGGCTCTGGACCGCTGGCCGCGGCCTGGGCCGATGCGGACAGTGGCCACCCGCGACAATGACGTGCGTGCAGGAGGGCGCTCTCTGGGTGGGGCGGGGCGGGGGCCCCAGGCGGACCTCCGGGGACCCGCATCTGGGACAGGCTGGGCTCTCGTCGAAGCTTGTCCCCAGCACAGGGCCGGGCAAACGGCCAGCGGGTGGTGGCTGTCCGTGACCACAGTGATAAGCCCGTCCTCAGACGAGCCCCTGGGCACCGTGCTGGCCCGCTGCCCGTGCCCCGCAGTGGGCCGTGGGGGCAGCTCCGTGCGGCTTGGCCCGCCAGGCTCCCGGCCAAAGCAGAGCCGGCCGCAGACCCCCGGGCCTGAGCGGACACCTGTTGGGGTCAAGTCTGGGGGGCTGCGGTCAGTCCCGCCTGGCCGTATGTGACGGATGCAGCGACCTGGAGGCCCAGGTGTCGGGGACAAAGCCAGCGAGGACTGCGGCAGAGCACCTTAGGTCAACAGGACCGGCCTGAGGAGGGCGCAGTGGCCACAACTGCCCAGGGGCCCCACCGCCTCCAGCAACACACTCCCCTCTGGCCCCCCGCAAGCGAACACGCAGTGTGGAGGAAGTGACAGCAGGACACCTGCAGGTGGCCGACCTCGGTCCGTCCCCACCTGGCCTGCTGGGCGAGGCTCCTGGTGTGTGGTGCTGGGCAGGTGATGAGGCCAGGTGGGGGTCACCTGGGGGTCGCCGGCCTGCTGGACCCTGCTCCTGACCCAGTCCCACCCTGTCCCGATGTCCAGGGAGGGCTTGGGAGGGACAGGAGCCCCGTCCCCTGCACTGTGTTCCTCCTGGCCAGCAGCTCCGTCCACCAGCTTCCCAGTCCCCTCCCAGAGTCCGGCTGTTCCCAGGAGGGCCTGGGCAGGACAGCACGGCCAGCTCTGCAGACAATGGCCCCTCCCCCGCGTCAGCCTGCCGTCTCTGGCCCCAGACCCCGTGTGCGACGAGGGCTGCGGGACCCGGAGCTGGCCGGCCTACAGCTGGCCCACAGCTCCGAGCCTGTTTCTATGTCCCGGGGCTGGACAGGGGCTGTCGACGAGCCAGGAGTGGACAGTTCCATGCAGGATGGTGGGACAGGGAAGGCAGGCTGAGTGACAGCGTCATATTGAGTGTCATATTGAGGGCCAGCGGGAGCGGCCGGGTGGGCGGGAGTTTCCTGTCCGCCTGCAGTGACCAGGCAGCACGAACCCTTCTCTGAGCTGGTCAGGAAGGTGGGCGGGGACCTCCGGCAGCCAGCTGCGTGTGTCGCACGCCACTCAGGTGCCTCCAAGGAGCCCCTCCCCGTGTGCCTGTCACTCCGTGGAAGTGTGGGGGAGTGAGGGGGCCTCGGTGGTGGCAGCAGAGAGAAGCGAGGGCAGGAAGGGTGTGGGGGGTGCTGGCACGTGCAGGGCTGCTCACAGCGGTCACGGGGGGCACCCGCAGTCAGAGGGCTCTGCAGAACCCGCTGGGCCCCCGGGCGGGACATGGGGGTAACAGAGGGCCCCGGCCCGGCTCTGGCAGAAGGCCCTCGCCAGCCGCCCCAGAGATGGGGGGCGTGGCCCGAGCAGCTCGTGGTCTCATTGGTTCCCTGCGTGTCGCACCTCCTGTGTGTGCCCTTGGTGGTGGCACCAGAACACCGGGGGCTTGACGAGGGGTCCTCAGAGCTCGCACACAGTAGGTGCGCAGCGAGCACCTGAGGAATCCCTGTCTGGCTCAGCCCCTCCTGCGGCCGGAGTGCCTGGGACACGGTGGGACTAGGGACATCCGTCACACAGGCCAGGAGAGCCGGGGACATCGGTTCCGGACTGTCACCCCATGCGGGCCCCAGCCCCCTGGCACTCACCAGTCGGGTGGGTGACAGGTACTCCTCCACCAGCCGCTCGCTGTGACCGTCCCCATGGCTCCCCGCGGCCTTGGCCTGCGGGCAGGGATTGTGCAGGCCCTGCCAGCTCAGCTCCCGGACCTGGACACTGGCCGTGCTTGGCCGAGGCCCGCATGCCCTGTCCCAGGTCCGGTCCATTCACGTCTACCCTGCCAGGGAGAGGCAGAGGGCCGAGGCTTCGCTCTCCCTCCGATCTGCAGCCTGGCGGAGACCCTGTGTGCCCTCCTGGGCCAGCCCCAGGAGCCCACCCCCAGTCGGGAGAGGGCTCTGTGTGCTCCCACTCGGCCTGACCGAGGGTCTCGCAGTCCCCGCACCCAGCCTTGGCTTGCACCCCCTGCCCGCGCGGGTCACCGTTGCTGAGCTTCTGCTCATCCTCAGGGTCCCCGTGAGGGGTGCGAGTGCCAGGCCTCCCCATCTGAGGTCCCACGGGACTGTGAGCCTGGAGATGCGAGCCCCAGGCCACGTGGGCTCAGCCGCCACCCCAGGCCCTGAGCTGTGCGTTCTCTGTCCGGGGCTCTCTGAGCCTGGGGGCCAGCACCAGGGCCTCTGGCACATGCCCCCTGTGCCCTCTGAGCCCCTCACCTGGAGGCGGCTGCCTTCTCCCACTGTGGGTCACACATCCGGGCAAGGGGGTCGCATGTGGCCCCAGGTGGCACCTGTAAGAGAGAGTTGGGCTGGCAGGGCCTGGCAGCCTGGGTCCTCTCTATCACCCCGATGGGGGGCCTGGCCTGGCTGATGAGGAAGACAGACAGCGGGGTGAGTGAGCAGGGGTGGGGCCTGCCGCCTCCCAGGGGACACAGTGGGACGAAGGGCATCCATCAGGCTGTGGGGACGGTGTGGGTGGGCCAGGCTGCAGCCCGGGCAGCACTAAGGGCCAAGCCCACCGCCCTGTCCCTTCCGAGCCTGAGAGCGGCTGGCCAGAGGTCTCGCCCACGACTAGGCCCAGCGTGTCAGTCCAGTCCGGCCCAAAGGTCTTGGGGGTCCGAGGAGCAGGGCCTGTTTGGAGGCTGTGGCTCCCATCTAGACACTGTTCCCACATTCCTGCACTGGCCCAACCCTGGCCACGTTGTCCCAGGCCCGGTTCCCACCCTGCCCTGCCTCTCTGTGAGCCCCCGGAGCTGGAAACTTGGGGGCCTGTCTCTACAGCCCAGGACCGGGCAGGGCCCCCGCCTGGCTCGCGAGCTCTCTGGGTGCCCTTCTCCACACAGGCAGGGTCCCTGAGGGCAGAGCCCACTGACCCTCATGTCCCCACCGTGGAACCCCCTGGCGGAGTCTGTTGCCTGCCTCCATCTCTCCCCCAGGGGCAGGGTGGGATGGGGGGCCCCCTCCTGTCTCAGTGACTGGGGGCCCTCAGGGCCTGGCCAGGGATTCTAGGCAAGGTCTCCCCAGGGGACCAGGTTTGACACCCCGGGACAGCATTGAGTCCCCCACTGGTTTTGATACTCAATCCTCGCGCCCGCTCCTCGGCCTCAGTTTCCCCTCTGGCACCGGAGAGAGAGCGAAGCCCGAGGGCCGGAGCCGGAAGGCGCACTGGGCTCTCACCTGAGGGCTCCGCCCCGGTGCCCGGCCCCGGGGGCTCGGCCCTGGGCGCCCTCCGCCGCCCGGCGCTCTCTCCAATTCCGGGCTGTTCTTCCGGCCGCGGGGTTGCAGGGCTTGGGAGCCATGGCAACGGGGGCAGGGCCTCATTTGCATAATCAAATATTCATGAGCACAGGGAATCACCTCGCCTCTGCCAGGCCGAGCCACACCCTTTAGCAACGGTTGCTACGGCAGGCCGGCGGGGGTCTAGCCCCGCACGCGCGTGGGCGTCCCTCGAGCTGGGAGGGGAGGTCGCGTGGTGACAAGCCGTCAGGCCGGGGTGTGGGGCGCAGACCTGCCAGGTGTCAGCCCCCTGCAAAAGCCACCTGTGGTGGGGACACGCGCCCACCTTTTCCAGATGAGAGCCGCCTCTGTAAAGGTCGTCCCCAGTTCGCGATTTACCTCTGCCTGCAGGTGTGGCCGATGCCACGACAAAAAGAATTGCCATGGGAGAGGACCCCCTGAGGGCGAGGGAAGGGAAGACCTGGACACCTGGAGGGGAGTCCACGCCTGCAAGGGACACGGCCACCTGCCTGCATTCCTCGGCCTTTACTTCGCGTCTACGCGCTTCAGGCGCGCCCCGGGCTCTGTTCTAGTCGTAGCACAGTGCACAGGACAGCCAACCGGACACCACCAGGACACGTGGGCTCGAGGCCGTCGTGGGGCAGCGGGGACCCCCCCAAGGTCAAGGTCTGCAGTGGGGTGAGCTCGAGGAAGAGCACCCGAGCGGCGTGGGAGAGTGCGGGATGCGAGCGGGCCCGCTGATCAGAGGCAGGTTGAACGCTGTGTGTGTCATGCACCCTTCTTTCTTGTAAATAAATTTTAAATTTATGTAAATTAAAAAAAGAATGTTAGAAATATGTCTTTGAGAGTCGTGAAAGGAGCCAGTACTGCACGTTTGTGCTTTGCGAGGGCGGAAACTTCAGTTCACACCCCTGTGGCAACTTCTGGGTTGTCTTTAGGCGCCGTTTGTTAATTAGACCACACAGTGAGTTTCTGCAGGGCTGGTTTTGGGGGAGCCGGGCGGGTCGGCAGTCGGGGAAGGCGAGTTGAGGGGGCGGGAGAGGGGCTGTCCTCGGAGGGCCAGACAAGGCCACGCGGTAGGTGAGAAGCAGGACTCCGGGATTGAGACGGGAGACGGACGCCCTTGCGCGGGCTCAGAGGTCCCCGCCTGATACTGGGCGCACGGCCGTACCGCGCCCAACGTCCCCACCTCAGCGCCCAGGCGTCCTGGGAGGGCGGGGGCGGCCGCCCCGGAGCCACCTGCGGGGAAGACGGTGCTGCGGGACAGCCGGGGCCCGCAGACACTGGGGTCTCCAGCCTCCTGGAGCGGGCTGGGCCTGCTTCCGGGGCCCACCCCTCTCTCCGGGGACCCCGCCGCCTTCTCCAGCCCCAAGCTCGGGGGGCGACCTTAGAGCTCGCCCTCCCTGAGGACCGTCTCCTCCGCTCTCGGGCCCCCTCGGTGGGCTGCGCAGCGCCGCGCCGCGCAGGGGCGGCCTCCAGGGAAGCGGACGCGGCTGCGCGCGCCGTCAGGGTGCCCGGGAGCCCGCGCCAGGCTCCCGGAGCGGCACCGGCGGCTGGAGGGCGACCGCGCCCCAGTCCGCACCCGGCCGCCGCCGCCGCCGCGCTTCCCCGCACGGTCTCTAGCTCCCTGGGCGTCTGGCCTGTTTTGGGGAGAGTCTGGGCCCTCCCCAGAGACTCCATCGCTCCGGAGCCCTCGACCCCGGGGCACTCGCTCTCCTCCCGCACGGGCCGAGACACCCCAGGCCGCGCGGCCCACGAGGGCCACCAGCGCGGCACCGCCCTCCGCGCCTTCCGCTCCCGGAAGCCCCGCCCGGCCGCGGCCTCGGACGGGCGGGCCACTCGGCCAATCGAAGCGGAGCAGGGAGGAGCTTGGGCGGGACCGAGGGCGCGCGACCAATGGCAGGCCGCGCCGCGCTGACGGATGGGCTCGGGGCGGGGCGTGCGCGGGCCCGGCCGAGTGTCCGCCGCCCGCGCTCGCGCCCGCCGCCCGCAGCCGGAGCCGCACCCGCCGCGCACGGATCCCATGCGCCCGGCGAGCCGCGCGCCCCGGCCCCGGCCCCCGCCCCCGCCCGCCCCGGCCCCGGGGGCAGTCGCGCCAGTGAGCGAGCGGTGAGTGCGCGGGGGGCGGCCGCGGCGGGCCGGGGGGCGCTGGAGTTGGGGCGGCGGGGCCGAGCGACCCGGGGCGGGGAGCCGCTGTCTTCGCAGGGCGCGCGGGCGCGCGGGGGCGCAGGTGAGCCGCGGGCGCGGCGCTGCGGCGGGGGGCGAGGCGCTGCGGGCGGAGGGGGCGCTGGGTGTGCCAGCGGCGGGCCACTCCGCCTCGCCAGGCCAGCTCCCCGGGCATTGTGTCCCTGGCCTCCTTGGGGCCCCACAAGTGCCGTCAGGCAGTGTGTAGGGTTCCCCTGCACTTGGCCCGCCCGTGACCGTGAGCGAGGCGGCGTCCCAAGGACCCCGCCTTTCCCCAGGAGCCCAGGCACCCGGCGGCCATCACACACGACCGGGAAGTCTGGGGTTTAGGAAGTCCGCTGTCCTCACAAGGGCACCCCCTCATTAAGCTTCAGAAACTGGAGACACCCCAGCTGGGGGCCTTGGCCTCAAGCCTCTTTCTTTCCCACTTGTGACCGCGCTCCCACAGTCCTTTGGGTCTTTTCTGTCCCTCAAGCCTATGCCCTGTGCTTCCCCGAAACCTTCGCCTGGCACCCTGCTCTGCACCTGCCTTGCTGTCTCCAAACTTGTCCCGGCAGCAGGCCCCATGGGTTCCCCTTATTTTAACTTATGCTGGCTTCCTCATAGGGCGCAAGCCGAGCCCACCAGGGAAGGGGGGTCTTTCTCTGTGCCTGGAACAGCTCCTGGCACGCAGTGGGTGCTCTGTCGGCAGATACTTGTCGAGCGCACCAACATGCCCGTGGGACCCGGCACCGACTGCCGGCTGGCACTGGCCTGCCTGGGCACGCTGCTGCACGCTCCGCCGTGGCAGGACCTGTCTTGGAGGGAGGGGGACTGGTGACCTCAGCCCACGGCACCGCCAGTTCAGGCTTTCTGCCTCCCAGCAACTTCTAATTTGGGTGCGTGGTTGGGAGACGCTCTCAGCTGTCAGCGCTGTCTCTGGGGTGCCAGCTCCCTGCCTGTCACAGTCGTTAACGTAGCGGAGGCAGGACCCCTCTCTCCCACGGGCCAAGGTGCCACAGGTGAGCGGCGGGCCTCCATCCCGGCTGCTGCCTGCCCGTCACCTGGATGTCGGGGCCCAGAGCGCGCAGCGGGTGTGGGCGAGGGGCCGGCGTGGCTGATGCAGCTTCCTCCGCAGGTGGGACAGGCGACCCCACAGTGCCTCGCGCTGCGGCCCCTCGAGGCGCGATGACGGAGTATAAGCTCGTGGTGGTGGGCGCTGGAGGCGTGGGCAAGAGCGCCCTGACCATCCAGCTCATCCAGAACCACTTCGTGGACGAGTACGACCCCACCATCGAGGTGAGTGCGCCGGCTGCCCGCCCCGGCCCTGCTCGTCTTCCGCCGGCGCCGGGGGACCGAGCGGCCACAGGAGGTCCGGCAGGGGCAGGGGTCCCTAAGGTGTGGCCTCCCACAGGACTCCTACCGGAAGCAAGTGGTCATCGACGGGGAGACGTGCCTGCTGGACATCCTGGACACGGCCGGCCAGGAGGAGTACAGCGCCATGCGGGACCAGTACATGCGCACCGGGGAGGGTTTCCTGTGCGTGTTCGCCATCAACAATACCAAGTCCTTCGAGGACATCCACCAGTACAGGCGAGCTGCCCGCCGCCCTCGGGGGCCGCCCCGCGCCCCTGGGCCTCCCCGCGCGTTGCGCGCGGCCGGCCGGCCAGCTCACAGCTTCCTCCTCGCAGGGAGCAGATCAAGCGGGTGAAGGACTCGGACGACGTGCCCATGGTGCTGGTGGGGAACAAGTGTGACCTGGCCGCACGCACCGTGGAGTCTCGGCAGGCGCAGGACCTGGCCCGCAGCTACGGCATCCCCTACATCGAGACCTCGGCCAAGACGCGCCAGGTGAGCGGCCCCCACCACCCCCCCTTCCCGCGCACAGCTAGCCAGGGCCCCGCCCGCCCCGCCAGGAGCCACGCTCACCGCGCTCTCCCTCGACACAGGGCAGCCGCTCTGGCTCTGGCTCCAGCTCCGGGACCCCCGGGACCCCGCGGCCCCTCGCGCTGTAAGTCTCCCGGGACGCCAGGGCAGCGAGGGCGGCCAGGGCCGGGGTCTGGGCTGAGACAGCTCTAGGGGGCGGTGGAGGTCCCTGGAGAGAGCTGCCCTGAGCCAGGCCGGAGCGGTGACCCTGGGGCCCCCGCCCCGCCCCCCCAGAGCGCCCCGTGGGCCTCTGGCCCTGACCCCGCAGTGGGCTGTGGGGGACGAGGGCAGTAGCTCAGACAGGAGCACGGCACAGACCGGGGCCCCCCCCGCCCTGCGCCCGCTGCTGAGGAGCAGGTGTCTGCGGGGGCCCCAGGGCCGCGAGAGGAGCCATCTGTGGGTGCGGGCGGGGCAGGGTGGGGTGCGCCGGGGCCGCGGCAGGGGTCCTGTGGCCTGGAGTCCCGCGCTGAGCGGCCCCTCGTCCCCAGGGCGTGGAGGACGCCTTCTACACGCTGGTGCGCGAGATTCGGCAGCACAAGGTGCGCAAGCTGAGCCCGCCGGACGAGGGCGGCCCCGGCTGCCTGAGCTGCAAGTGCCTGCTCTCCTGACGCCGCCTGCCACCCGAGGCCCCGCCGTCCCTCCGCCCGCCGCACCGGCCCGGGCCGGGAGGGGCCGGGTGCCGGGATGAGGTGCCGCCGGAGCCCGGCCAGCCCAGGGGCGGTGGACAGAGTGACCGCAGACCTCCCGGGACGCCATGCACAGACTGTCGCGGACTGATGCCACCGGCGCCGCACCCCGGCCGTCGCTCTCCTCCCGGCCCCGTCCCGGCCCGTCGGGCCCAGGTTCAAGTGCAGTAAATTATTTGATGGTCTTGACCCTGGCATGTGGCTGCGGCCGGGCGGCGGCCGCGCACAGGGCCTTGAGCCGCGGCTTGGTGGCGACTTCAGCTTCGGGGGGGCGGGGGGCGGCAGCTCCTCTGGCGTTTCCTGCTGGGCCCTAGGGTGCCGCTGGGACATGCAGGACCCATATTTTAACACAAAACGCTTTACTGACCTTTGATGAGCAAGGGGGAGCGTCGAGACCAAGAGCACCTCCGTGCCGTGTGGGGGGTCTTCTTAGGGAACACGGAGAGCAGAGGGGCGGGGCTGGCGTCTCTCTCCTTGGAGCTGCTTGACTGCAGTGGGGTCCCATCTCCTGAGCTGCTGGGACCCCGGAAGGCAGCGGCTGATGGCCGGCAGAGGGCAGGCCCTGGCCCACTGGGTCCGTGCCCGCCAGTGTTTGGGCCTGGTCCAGGGCGGCAGCTGGCTAGTTCTCAGCTGGGCTCCAGCGCTGTTTGCTTGGCCTCGGTCCCTGCCCCCTCTGCTCCAGGTGGCTGCTCAGGGCCCAGCGTCGAGCCGGCCCTGCTCCCCTCTGCAACGAGGGTGGGGCTGGCTTGTCCCCATCACCCCGGCACATTGCTTTGTGGGGCATGCCCAGGCCTCAGGGGGCCACGTACTCCCCTAAGAGGGCATGTCCTGCTCTGGACCAGAAGCCAGCACTGGCCCGGGCCAGAGCCTTGGTTCTTCTGGCTGTGGGTCAGGACCTGTGACCATGTCCAGGTCAGGTCTCCGGCTCGTGCTGTCTCAGGGGACTGTCATCCATCAGGCCAGTCTGAAGAGGCAGGGCATGCTGCTGACTGGCCGGGGTCTCAGGGTCACCCCTTTTGTGATCACCCTGCCCTCTGGAGACCCCCAAGCCTCCAGCTTCCCTGTGGACGCAGAGATTCGGGGGCGGTGGGATGTGCCAGGAGCAGGAGCAGGAGGGGTGTCTTGGGCCCTGTGGTTCTCTTTGTCAGGCTAGGTGGGCCCTATCGCTGGGTGACGCAGGTGGATGCTGATGGGAAAGGGACCCAGTGTAGCAGCTCCATGCCAGGGTCTGGGGGCCCCCGTACCCCGTGTCCCGGTGCACCAGGAGCTTTGAGTGGGAAGCCCCTCGCTGTGGCTGCAGCCAGTCCCCAGAGCTGTGCTGGGTTGGGGGCAGTTAGGCCGGACACAGAACCGCCAGGGATCCCAGGGGTAGGTGTGTAGCTACGGGACCTGTAGAGGCCATACTACCACTTAGCTCTGGGGACAGCCTGGCCAGGCAGGGGCCCAGACTCCTCACCCTGGGCGGGGGGCTGGGGAGGGCCATCTCTGGGGAGCATCTGGGTGCTGGGGATACCCACTCCGGCCCAGGGGCATCGTGGGGAGCTCTTCAGGTGCAGCTGGAAGTGAGCAGATTGGGTGAGCGTCACCCTCAGGCCACGGGGCCCAGCTGTGGGGCCTGTGGTGTCTGTGGCTCTCTGCGTGGCTGCTCTCCCTGACCCTGAGCGACCTCCAGGCGGCTGGCCGCCAGTGTCACGTGCCGTGACACCTAGCCCGGCAGTTTCCTGAACCTCCTTAGAAGAGGAAGTGTCCTGGGTCCGGGGCCCCCACCGTTCACCGCCGTGCTTGGGTCCGCCTGGGGGCAAGGACGCACCTCGTCCGCCATTGCTGAGCCCTGCGGCCCAGGTCCGGGGCAGCGGGCATGGCCCCCTGCAGGAACCTCTGTGGGCCGCCCAGGGGGCAGTGGGCGGGGCGTGCGGCAGCCAGATGGGTCACCCCGCTGGGGAGGCCGGGGTCCATGGGCGGTGCCTGACAGGGGCGGCCGGCCAGCGCAAGGCCCCCCCGTTCCTGCCACCTCTCTGGAGGGCGGCCAGCCCAGCTCGAGTCTCGGCGCCCTCCTCCCTGGCTGCCGCCCCGCCTGGCCCGGGTCGCTGTCTGCACTCTGAGGACGGTGTACCGTGGCCGTGAGCACGCGCTAGTCTAGGACGCAGGGTTCCCAAGCTTCAGGGTGGGCAGGACGGGGTCTGAGAGGACAGGATTGGGAAGGCAGCCGAGCAGGCCCCCCCGGTAGACATCCTGGTGGGGACGTGGCTCTTGGACAGAGGTCCTCTCGCCAAGGCCACTTGATTCTAAGGGCCCGGCCAGCCTGACCTGGGAGCAGCGGAGCCCGTCTCACTCAGGGTGGGCGTGCACCCCGCCAGGGGCCAGATACCCACCCACACCCTGGCTGGCCGGCCTTCCCCGGGGGCCCAGACGGGAACGTGGGCCTCTGGGGCTCTCTGAGGGAGGCTTGCCTCCCCAGCATGGGTCCCGGCCCTGGCCTCAGCCTCAGGCTCCCCTCGGGGGTCTGGCTTATCTGGGGAGGGGAGGGGGGTCAAGCTGGGCCCTCCGTGGGTCACCAGAGGGTCTCCTGGGCAGCCTCACCCGTCACGAAGCTGTGAAGGAGCCATTGGTGGTGTCAGTCCTGGTGGGCACGCGTGCCCTGCCCTCGGGGACGGCAGAGGATGGAGACCTCCCTGCGGCAGGGGCCGGGCCCCCGATGTCCCTGGGTCGGTGGCCTAGATGCCTGTGTGGCAGCCACAGCTTCAGGGGCACCTGGCCGAGAATGTGCTAGGCTGCTCCTGGGTGGGTGGGGAGGGGGCCGGGCCACAGACGCAGGTCCCTCCCCCGCGTGGCCCTGAGGCCTCCGGACACGCTTCTGGAACTGGGGGCAGAGGGCCGGGTGTGGGGCTCCCTGTGCTGAGGGCCGGGCGTCCCAGTCCCAGTCTCGCAGTCTCCCTTCCCACCCTGGTCACAGCGGGGGGCACAGGGGCCCAGCATGGGGTAGGGGGCAGAGGGAGCCGGCCACGGGGTGGTGGGGGTGCAGGCTGGCTCCTGGACTCGGGAGTCAGGCCGAGGGCGCGTAGGAGGGGACACGCTACCGTCTGGGCTGTTTCTGGCCTTGGGTCCAGAGGGTGACTGGGCGGTGGCCAGCGTGAGGCACAAGGGTTGGTCGGCAGGTCGTGAGGTGTCTGCCTGAGGATGGGGCCGAGGGCAGTGTGGGGCAGTGTCCTTCACCAGTGGGGGGTGTGGGGCTGCAGGGAGGCCCCAGGCTGTCCTGTGGCCGGCCATGGCCACCCACCGTGTGTGGCGTGCCCCCACTGGTCATCAGCTGGGCCAGTGCCCAGAAGGCACCCGCCTCGCTTGGGAACATCAGCAGGGGCCACAGCCTGGCCTGAGCCCTGGCCGTGCCCCCCGCAAAGGGCCGACACCCTGGCAGGACGCCCCTCCCGAACCGCATCCCAGCCTGCACCGGGCCCTTTGCCAGACGCCTGCGTGGCCCGCACTCGCCCGGCCAGGAGCGCAGAGGTGAGGGTGGCCTGGGGCCACCTGAGGTGCGAGGCGGGCCAGAGGGCCACTGCGCCAGCTCGGACGCCAGTACCACGGCAGCTCCATGCACTGCAGGTGTGGTTCTGAGTCCCCCCGGGTCGGGACACCGCTGGGAGTGCAGGGCCGCAGGCAGCTGAGTTGTCTCAGCTGTGTTCCTGGAGGGGACATTCTGGAGGGAGCAGGAGCAGGAGCAGGGAGCAGCCACCCGGGTCCCCGCCGGCCTGTCTGCCACACTCACGGAGTTGTGGTTAGTGGCCTGCTCTGTCACCAACACTCACTTTTAGGAGGCAAGGGCTCCACGGGACACTGTGCTTGGGTGGCGGACACTCACCATGTCGTACGTGGCATAAGCCAGCAGCGCGTGGGACAGGGCTGGCTGCCTGCGGACAGGGACGGCGGGCTGTTGGCTTTGCTCTGATGAACCCCACCTACAGAACAGCTGTGGGCACGTCACTTGAGCTCACGCACATGCTTAACGTGGAGCGAGGGACAGAGGTGCCCGCCGGCCTTCCTGGTGTGTGAACTGGAGTGCGGAGCCAGACTCCCACTGTCTCAGCCCCAGAGGACCCCGAAAGTGGAGGTGAGGAAGTGCTGGGGGTGTGCCCAGCCACGGAGACCCTCAGCTCCTGCCCTGGACCAGGCACACACCAGGGGGTGGACACACTGCAGGGGCCTGACACCTCCAGGACTGCCCCTGGGAGCGTCCACAGGGCGGGCAACCACCACCCGACTCCATCTTGGCTGATTCTGGCTGGCGAATCAGTGCAGGGGACATCTGGGGACAGGATTACACTTTTGACCTTGAGCAGCCTGTCTGTGAGGCCACCTCTGTAGGGTCACTGGGTCAGTTCTGAGCTCAGCACCACCTCTGAGCACCCGGGGCAGCGCACAGGAGCCCCGCTCTCTTCCCACACCCTGTGTAGAGGTGACATTGCTGTCCCTGCTGCCTGCAGGGTGGGGGCGGTGCCCCTGCAGCCTCCACTGTCCCACTGGAAAGAGCTGGCAGTGCCTTCCCACACCATGGCCTCCTGCTGCTCCTCGGGGCTGGGGCGAGGGCTGGGCCCGGTCCCGTCGGGGACCCAGGCGGGACTGGAGAGGCCAGGGACCTCACACCTGCCTTCCTGCCGGCTCCCAACAGCTGCCACCATGCAAGGACACGCTGCCCAAGTCTGGGCAGCCCGGCGCCCGCAGGGGCTGCGGCAGGCATCGGGGCCTCGCAGCGATGGCCCCTGCTGGATGTCAGAGGTCACTCTGCCCAGAGGATGCCCTGAAACTCTGCCCTCCCAACTCGTGGCCCTACCCAAGCCACATCCAGTGGTGTCCCCGGCGTGCCATGTGCCCCTCGCTGAGCAGCTCCAAGCCCCCCATTGGCAGCAGCCAGCCTTGGTTTCTGGCACAGCCTCTTGAGGTGACTGTAGGCATGGGACAGATGGCAGGCATCTGTGGCCTTCTTGCTGACTTTCACCACGTGGCAGGGGCACGGGCTGGGGGCTAAACGTGGCCTGCAGCGGGACCCCTCTCAGGCCTGTGCCACTACAAAGCTGCGCTTCTAGGACCAGGGGACTTAGGAGCTTGACATAGTACACAGAAAGAGACACAGAAAAGAAGCCAAAACGGGGAGGCAAAGAAGGAAGTCGCACAGAAAGGAACATAACAGAGCTCCAGGGAAAGCTCTAAGCGAAGTGGAGGAGATAAACGATCTCACAGACGCAGAGCTGAAGACATGGTCACAGGGACGCTCCATGAACTTAGGGGAAGAGCAGATAAATTCAATGAGAACTTTATTAAAGAAATGGGCAACATAAAAATGGAGATAAAAAAATAAACATAAAAAAGAACCAGTCAGAAATGAAGAATAACTGAAATGAAGAATCAGCAGCAGATTAGATGAAGCAGAGGACTGAATCAGCGATTTAGAAGAGAGAAACAGAATTAATGAACTAGAAGGCAGAGCAAAAGAAATTATCTAGAATGAAACAGAATAAAAAAGATATAGCATCTAGAGCATTAGAGGTAAGTGTGATACAGTGCAGAGGTTCGGCTCATTTTTAATTGGCGTTCTAGTTGAAGAGCAGAAAGAGAACGGGCATCCAAAATATCTGAAGAAAAGAGAGCTGAGAATTTCCCCAAACTGATACAAGCTATCAAGCTACAGGTTCTAGAAGCACCATGAGCCTCAAGAAGGACAAATACAGGGAAAAACACATCTAGGCACAGTATGGCAGTCACCCTGTATGTACGGGGGAAACGTCCCAAGACCCCCAGTGGGTGCCTGAAGTCACAGATAACAGCAAACCCTACATGCACATACCACGATGAAGTTTAATTTATACATTAGACAAAGCAAAACGTTAATAAGAAAAATAGAACTGGAATGATATACTGTAAGAAAAGTTGTATGAACGTGGTCCCTCTCAAGGTATCTTATTGTGCTGTACTCGCCTTAAAGGAAGCACTTTATGGCTTCCCTCTGGCATATCTACTAGTCGTCCACTCTGGACCATTATTAAGTAGAGGTGACTTACATACAAGCACTAAGATGCTGTGACAGTCGATCCGATAATCCAGACGGCTACGAAGTGGCTAATACACAAGAATGTTTACAACGTGGAGACAGTGGACAAAGGGATGATTCATCCCGGGAGGGACAGTGAGATGGCACAAGGTTTCATCATACTACTTAGAATTGCGTGCGATTGAAAACGTGACTTGGTTACTTCTGGAGTTTTCCATGTAATATTTGTGGACCACGGCTGGCTGCAGATAACTGAAAGGGCGGAAAGTGAAACCGTGGGCAGGCAGAACAGCTGTGTAGGAAACCTGACAAAATAAAGAGGGAACCTTGACAGCCCCAGGATGACGTGTCATTTTCACAGGAGCAACCAGACCACAGAAAGTACAAAAGCCAGAAGATAATGGAGGGACATCCTCAGAGTGCTGGCAGGAGTAACTACACACCTGTAATTCTATACCCAGGGAACATGTCCTTCAAAATCAGGGGACGCACAAAGAAGTTTTCGGAAAATCCATGAGCAGTAAATGACAGCACCTGCAGCGCTAGAAGGGGATCTCCAGGGTTTCTGTCTCTCGTGCTTAAGGTCGAATCCTCTGCGCCCACAACGCATGGGCACAAAGGAGCCGCCCGGTATGTATTGGACGAGGGCATTCAGATGTGACAGCTGTCAAGTGTCACTGACAACGTGAGGTGAATGAAACAGTACCCACAGGTTACAGAAGCTGCCTTAATGATGCTGCTGCGTCCCACATCACCGCGTCCCGTGCCCTTGCCTGTCCCGGTGAGTGTCTCTCCCGTTCTACGAGGCAGCCGGTGCTCGACAGGGCTGCTGTGCAGAATCTTGACACCGAGCCTTAGACTTTGCTCCGAGTCACGGAACGCAGGCGTCTGCCATCACGTTAACGTCACGTCCCGGCACCGGAGTGGCGCTCGAGCCTCGGGCCACGTCCCAGGCCCGCGCACGCGCGCGTCCGTCCACGGCCCCGCCCGCCGCCACGTGGGCGCGCCGGCCCCACGCGAGGCCCCGCCCCGCCGCTGGTCCCGACTGGGCCGCGAGACCTCGGCCCGTCGGCAGTGACCCGTGTCGTTCCCGGTGACCGGCCGGGGCAGTGCGTCGTCGTCTCCAGGTGAGTCACCCCCGCAGCCCGAAAGCCCGCGGGCCAGTCAGCCGGCTGGCCGGCCTGGGGTCAGCGCTTACCGGCGCCGGCCTTGGTCCGGCCGCCTGTGGACGCGCGCTCGTGAGGCGGGGCTCGGGGACGCGCGGACCGCGGCTGAGGGGCCCGGGCCGGCCGGGGGCGGGGCCGCAGTGTCGCCCCGCGGGCGCCGGCGCCCTGGGATGACGTCAGCGCGCCGCGTTGCGCCCCGCGCGTGCGCGCTCGCCGCCGGCCCTCCGCCCGGGGCACGCTGGGAGCCCGGGCGCCGCGGCGCTGCCCCTCCGTGGTCCGCGTATTGATGGGGCTGTCCACACCTGGTCGCGGCTCCTCCCTTACCGTCGGTCCTTGTTCGTTGGCGCCCAGCAAGCTACACAGGCAAGGACTGGCCTCGCCAAGCAGGGTCCCAAACTGAGTGACACTGCACTTTCACCCCGCCGAGAACCGGTCAGCCATCCCTCCGTGCTGCCCCCTGGCGGCCAGGAGGATTAGGCCGGGTCCGCAGCGGGCGCGCTCCGACGTCGCTGACCCGCATTGCAGTCCGCTCGCCACCGGCTGCCACCCGACCCCGGCCCGCCTCGCAGCACTCCCGGTGCCCTTTTATTCTGCATGATGCCCCCCTTTCCACTCTCCACGTTTTAAACACTTTACGTCATTTCATTCTGCGCTCCGGACGTTGCGCTCCATGAGGGCTGGCTGAGACCTTTGCCCTGCGTAGCTCGCCGACGTCGCCTGAGAACAGGGCCGGCACACAGTAGGTGCTCAGCACCCGCTGGCTGACTTATAAATGCCCCAGCGATGAGGACACACGGGGCATCCGTGTGGTTTCAAGTGCGCAGAGCAGGAGGGGACGCCCTTGAGTAAGGAACTGCAGCCCGTTTGCGGACACTCGCTGCGCTTGTGGGCGTCCCCGGCGGTGACTGCTCAGGCGGCGTCCACCCCAGGCTTTTTTCAAACCTAGCGCTAGACCTCTTGTGATGATTGCATGAAAAATGCAGGAGTAACCTCGAAGGTCGCTGCCTGTCCGCATAGTCTGCACTGGCAGCGTATGGATGCGCTATAAATTATTTAACCATCTTCCTGCTGATAGACACGGAGGCTGTTTCCATATTACGAAAGGCTGCAAACGTTTTGAGCGTGTCCTCCAAGCTCGTACGTGAAATCAGTATTTCTCTCCATGGATACGGAGAAATGCGTCTGCGCGTGTTTTACGTAAGCCAAGTTGCGCTCCCAAAAGCCTGGCTGGTCACAGTCACCCATATAATGGCCAGTCAGTGCCACCCTTCCCCGCCCGGCAGCCAAGAATGTCCGCTTTTTTGTTTCTGCGGCGGCGCCGGGTCTCGGTGGGGGTTCGGGGCCTCCCCGCGCCTGCGCCCCCACCTCGGGCTGGCGCCCCTCGCCGCGAGCTGGCCCGTCCCTTGTTCTGGCAGAAAGAGCTCAGAGGCAGTCGGGGCCAGCGAGTGGAAAATCCCGATGGGGACGTGGAGTCTGACGCCGGGCCCCGCGGAAAACTGCGACGCTTAATCGGAGCGAAGGCTGGGCGCGCGTCTGGGGAAGAGCCGGTGCTGCCGGAGCGGCTGGGGCGGGCCGCCCCGGGGACCCCGCCCCAGGCCCCGCCCCCTGCCCTCGCGGAAGCGGCAGGTGGGGTCTGCCCGGGCAGTAGCGGTGGCGACAGCAGCGGTGCGAGGTGAGGTCCCGAGTCAGGGGGTCCTGGGGTTCTCGGGTCCCTGAGTCCGAGCGGGCCGGGTTGGGAGGACCCCACGCGGCGCCCCGGGGCGGCGGAACTCGGGCGACGGCCGCGGGAGTTTTCCGGGACCCGTAAAGGGCGCAGCCTGCTGCTTCCTGGAGTGACCGCGCCGGCCCCGGGCCCGAGGCCGCCCAGAGACACGCGGAGCCTCGGGCCGGCGCGGAGGGTGATGGCGGCCCTGGGCGGCCCGGGACGCGCTCGGCCCCGGCGGTCGCCGCCCAAGTGAAGGCCCGAGGCCGGCTCCTGCGGAGCCGCCTGCTGTCGCGCTTGAGAGCATGGATTGGGGCCGTTGTTCAGCCCCTGGACCCCAGACTTGGGACTAGAGGGAGCAGCCCAGTGGGGGCGGGGTGCCCACTACCCGTGAGCCCACGGGCCTGAGATGTGCCTGAGTTAAGATCCTACCTCAGGGACCTTAACTGGGGGCGTCTTTTAGAAACGCCCTCCTGGTCCAAAGACTCAACCAAGAGGACACCCCCATGTCCAGTGAAGCCCCGAGGGCGGGGCCTCAGCTCATGGGTGCCCTTTCTCTGTCCTGGTTGTTAATCTCATACTGGATTTCGGGGGAGGGCACGGCCTGGGAGAGCGGTGATGGGCCCTCTCCAGGGGAAAAAATCTGAGGATTCTGAGTCAGGGTTGAGTGACCACACCCTGGCCTCCCCCCGGGGGAGGGGGGAGGGTTGGGTGTTGCTCACATGCTCTGGGCAGTGGGCTGGCTGGATGGTATCTGGGTTGCTTCTCATACCAGTCAGACACCCTGCCCAGTTTCAGTGACCTGCGAACATGAGTTTTGCCTGCTGGCTGGCACTGAGCAGGAAGGGAACCGGAGCCTTGCTGAGCCAGCCCTCCCCACTGTGGGCCCCGGCCCAGCCAGCCCGGGACCAGTCAGCCCCGGCCCAGCCAGCCCGGAACCAGCCAGCCCCGGGTTGGGGGTGGGGGAGGAGGGAGCCTTCAGGGAGGCCAGGCGGTGCCAGGCGGTGCCAGGCTGGGACACAGATGTCTGATGCCGTGTTCTCGGGAAGCCAGGGCTTTGGGGAACCAGGCCGTTGCACGGGCTGAGTCACCCTGTGGGGCAGAGCCGTTCCCCAGGCGGCCTAGATCTTATCATCACGGCCACAGGCTTCTTGGTTATTCAGGCTCCGACCAGTCCCCGGTGAGGTGGGAGGGCCTGCTCCCACCCACTCCCCGCTCCTGCCGACCACTGGCCAGAGAGCGACCACTGGCCAGAGAGCGCATTCCTTTCCCAGCCTGACTCAGGGCCAGGCTTCTCTGGGGCGGACCCAGGGTGGGGCGGGGCGGGGCAGGGCACGTCCCCTGGCCAGTGCAGAGTCCCAGGCCCCCAGAAAGGGACCGGAGAAGCTGGCCACCCGGCGTGTGCAGGCCGCTGGGCCTCGGCACCCTCTGCGCCTGCTGTGTTCTGTTCCAGGCACCTGTGGCTGGTGCCCCTTGGGGAACTGTTACCTGCCCACGGGCACCTGTCCCTCACACCCACCTGCTTCAGGGTGATGAGGCCTCGGGTGCTCGCGTCTTGGGGGGCCTCTGGCTCTGTGGACGGCCTAGCCAGTGCACCCCTTTTGTTGTCATTTTCCCGGTCCTGTGCGCCGGGCTGGGGGCCGCACCTGTGTCCAGGCAGGGGCTTCAGGGGCAGGTGTGGGTCCTGGCCCACTCTGGGGCAGGGGGTGCCACAAAGAGGGGTGCGGGAGGCCGGGGGTGAGTGCAGCCTCCGCTCCTACAGCCCTGTCCCCAGCGCTGTGGCCCGCGGTCGCCCTTGCCAGTGGGCACAGCCCCCTTCCCTCCCCCGTTCCCACCCCTAGGGGCTGAGGGGCAGAGAGAAAGCGCTGGCCGGGGGAGGCCGAGGCGTCTCCCGTGACGTCAGCCGCCTGCAGGATGTCCAGCACCTCGAACGGTGACGCTTGCGCTAAAGTCGCCGCCTCCTCCCTCTGCCTTCCGCCCAGAAAACTCTCCGTCCCTCACCATGAGTCTCGACATCCAGTTCGAGCAGCTGAGTGACGCCCGGTGGACGGAACTCCTGCCGCTGATCCAGCAGCACCAGGTGGTCAGGTAGGGGCACCCTCGGCCGGTCCCCGCGGCGTGGCGGCGGGCCGGGGCGCGCGGTGTCGCGAAGGCCCTCCGCTTCTGGAGGCATGAGGCACCCCGTGACTTTCACGGGGCACGAAGTGCTCTCTTCTCGTCTTTCCCGACCATTTGAAAACGTGAGCCCTTTCCCGGCCCACGTCCCGGTGGCCAGGGCCCGGTGGGGCGCGGCCTGTCCCCGGTCCAGCCCTGCGTGTCCTCAGACCCAGCGGTCCTCGGGCTGCTGACCGAGAGAGAAGCTGCCAGCTGCTTGTCTCTCAGACGGGGCCGAAACCCATCTAGGCTCCCAGAAGGGTTCTCAAGACAGTTGGGGCGCCCCGTGTGCCGCTTCCCCTGAAGTCAGCGCCCCACCCCCTGGGGCCCTGGTCAGAACGAGGAGCCCCCCCACAGCCGCCAGCTTTCCCAGTATGCTCTCCTGTCCTCGTTAGTTCAGGGTCCCACGTGGCATTTGTTACCACGTCTCCTTGGCCCCGCCATCTGGGACGGCCCCTCTGTCCCTCCTTGTCCTTGGCTGTCTGCCTCTTGGGTCGGCTCAGGTCTGGAGAATGTCCCTCTGATGTCTTCTCTTGGCGGAGCCACACATTTTGGGCAACAACACAGATATTCGCTCAGCCAGGCATGTCATATTGTGGGGTGTGTGGTCCCAGTGACACCGTGTGGCCGCCCCATCACGTGACCACCTGTTAAGGGGGTGCGTGCCGCTTCTCTGCTGCTTTCCCTCTGATGTAGCTGGGGCGAGACACCCGGTACTCCGCGCGTGTCCTGTGTCTGCCCGGTGTGGCCTTGCGGCTTTGGCCTCCCTTGGGGAGCTTGCCACCGTGGCTGTGACTGGGCCTGTGGCGCACTGGGGTTCTTAATGGCGTCATTCCTTACGTTTGTCAGCTTCTGTGAGCAAGAGCGGGCATCCCCTGTCCCCACCCCCCACATTCAGTGTCCCACGCCGTGCGTCGTCGCTCCTGTCCCGTGCTCGGGCCCCGGCTGGCCGTCTGCGGGCCGTGTCCTCCCAGCGCTCGCTCAGAGTGCCGCCCGGGGCGCACGGGAGCTCCGCTGCGCGGACGGCCCGTGGTGGACGCCGGGAGCACACACGCCCCGGACGCGCCCGCGTCTCTGTGCCCGCGACGATGGTCCAGTCGCTCTTTCCGTTTCGCTCACAACGTCGTGGTCGTGACCCACTTGGTTCTTGGCCCACTTCTGGGTCACCATCTGCGTGTGGCGTGGCCATCTGAGTGTCCCGTCCGCAGGCTCATTGACTGCGGCATCACGGAGGGGCGCTGCAGGGACATCAGCTCTGCCCTCGGGGACAACCACACCCTGACCGAGCTCAACCTGTGCAACAACGAGCTGGGCGATGCGGGCTTGCAGCTGCTGCTGCAGGGCCTGTGCGGCCCCACCTGCAAGATCCAGAAGCTCAGGTGAGCTGCAGCCCCGCGACCCAGCGAGGGTCGGCGCGCGGGGACCCCGCTTCCTCGTGCCCGAGGTGCATCCGACCGCGGGAGGAGGGGGGAGGAGGGAGGAGGGGGAGGAGG